>JAAGNO010011267.1:43585-53998 GCA_033439905.1 Ceryle rudis
AAAAGAATTCTTCCCTAAGTACATTTGACACACAGCCTGGAAAATTACTTCTGCAGGAATCTAAAAGCACAAAGGATTTGTTGAGCAACTACCAGTCAATGACACAAAAGGTAATAACAAAAGCACTGGGGCACACAGGCACAGAACTTGCAGTACCTTCATATTAGATGCCTCTGTTTCCAGTTTTGTTAGGTGATTTGAGTTATCCTCTAGCTCTTGACGAAGGTTGGAGTTCTCCATCTTTAATGCCTCAACTTGCTTTAACAACTGATCATATGAAGCTGCGGCCATCCTGGGCTACCCTCAGCCCTAAAAAAAGTAAGAGAAAATATTAGATTGAAAATTTATAGGAAAAAAAAAAGTGAATTTACCTAACCATAAAATTATCTCTCTCTCTTTCCCTTTTATCACTGAACTTCCTGAACAAGTAATTTAAATCCATTAAGCCGAACTATAAATGCCTACAACTAATGCCACTTCAAAAACTTTCTTCAGTGCACTTCCATTTGATACACATGATTAAGCAAATGAAAGAGTTCATTAACAGTTGCATTAGGTATTAGGGGAAGCCAGAATACATGAAAGAAAATCATAGCATTATACAAAAGCATCCTTACTCTTTGCATTTCCCTTCTAACACTGCGAAACTATACAGATAAACCACATTTAATCATTTTTGGATCGAAAACAAGTGCCATCAACCATATTGAAAAGCTGCTGTCTATTTTATGAAACAAAATATAGTCACAGATGTTCAAAATTCCTACAAACAGCACACACTAAACGAAAAAGGAAAACCGTAAATACAGAGGAGTTTTAACAGGAAAAAAAAAAATTCAAAGGTAGCAGTCGTCAAGTGTTTTGTAAAAATACCCTTCGATGCATAAATATGAAAATGAATATATTTATGAAATTATAACATAATAAGCGGTCATATGGCACAGTAGAAAACAAAGATTAAAGGTTATCCTTTATAGTAAGATATTCCATACGATTTTGGATAATATTGTAACACAGTCCTGGAAGACCATCACAGTTATTCAGCCATTACAAACGAGAAAGAAACGAATACTCCAATTTAAATAATAAAATTAAAATTCCCCATTTCCATACAGAAAAGCGATCAAAGTTGTTCATCTAACGATGTAAATTGACTAAAACATGGCTAACCATGCTTGAAGCTATAACTTTCTTATTCATCAGCCATTCAAGAGAATAAAAGGAAGCCTCACACACATACAAGTTACCCTTCCAATGTCATTGCAGGAATTTCCTTAGCATGTGGCCTGTAACTCAAAGGGAAAAAAAAAAAAAAAGAAAAAAAAGCTTACAGGACAAAATTCCCTTTCATCATCACTGCAGTACTTTAGAAAAGATGAAACAGTTAAAATCACTGATTTAGCATTTTTTGTGTATCCTCTCACTAAGCTTTTGACCTAACTGCTTGTGTAACTCCTTATGTAATCAACTTTGTTATTTTAGATGAATCTTAATTGAAATATCTAGCCCACTAAAAAACAGGTAAAATTATTCCAGAAGGTTTTAGTTCCCCAACACAAATTTTGAAAATTGCGTGTAAACTCAATGAAACGTAAAGAAGAGTATATACCCCTGAAGACAGGAACAGTAACAAAAGCTATAATGCATTTGATGTGACTAGTTTATTTCCTTTTCAAGAAGCAAGTCTTCACCCCCTAAGCACCTGTCATCATCAAAGACAGGAGGAAGAAGCAGCCTACCACTTACAGAACTGTGATTATATAAGCTGAAGAAAAAAAAAAAATCCCTAACAAATTTCTTTCTCAAAGTTTGATCATGCTTTACTAGAGATCTCATTTCTAGAGAAATTAAGGCAACCTGAAATATCTACTCTATTCTGTGAATTCTGTGCTTTTACCATCAGGCTGTTTCACCTAAAAGGTGGAGAGCTATAACAAAACAAAACAAAAATGGAAAAGGACAGACTGCTTCTGGTCCATTTCCCATATGCTTTTATGAAATAAGTAACAGTTTCCATTCTTACTAATAAAACCAACAGCTTTAGTTTACATTTCTTTTCAGAATATCCACTGAATGGACAATCTGCACAAGCCCAAGGAAAGATAGACAGAAGTGGAAACATTTCACATTAGTTGTCATAAAGTAGTATTATATTGTTGTATTGATAGAATCTGTTGGTATATCTGTATATCTGGTTGGATATACTCAAGTATATCACATATTTATTCATTCACATCTAATTGATAGAAGCTGCTGCATGCCTTGTATTTGACATGCATTTTAATTCTACCTAAAGTATCTTTTTCTCCCATGATTTTAATTCACCACTAGCTTGAAAGGATAGGTAATGACAAGGAATACCAGGTTTTTCCATTTTCTGTCCGCACTAAGAAATTCTCAAACATGAACCGAGCATTTAAAAGTTACCCACATTAACAAGATGCATACACAAAACAAAGAAAATGGAGAAGACCGAATGAGGGGAAGGGCTACAGTAGAAAGACAGCAGGTTTTCAGATTAAAAAAACCCTCCAAAGTTGGCTGATTATCACAAACTGGGTAACTAAAAACATTTTGTTGTTGTTGCTAAATAGATGCCCAAATGGGCAATAAACAACACTGCCACAGGCAGAAAGTCACTCCTGCCAGCTTGGCATCTGGTGGGAGCTGGGCTGCCCAACTGCAGCTCTTCTGGCCGCTGAGGCACTGGCCAGAAAGACACCTGCACCAGAAGGAATAGAAACAACGCCTCTGCTACCAGAGCATTCACATCAGCACCTCAGGATACGGCAAGAATTTTAAAGAGAACCTCCTGGAGGCAGGGCAGGGAACCATATAACCTATGTTTTGGGAGCATAGCAAGGTTTGGGAAAGGTGTCTTTGCAGTCAGTACATTCACACCAAAGACTGAACTGGAGGTAGCCTGTCTCACATTAGCAATATGGTGCGAGCCACCCAGGTATCTGCTTCCAGCCATGGCTACCACCCCACCGTCTGAGGCATCTGGACTACTTGGGCGCACACAGATGTATACCTACCTCCCTGACCCTCCCAAGACAATTCTTTTTCCTGCCTGTAAAGGAAGGACTACCATGTATTTGAGGGTAACAGTAAACTTCTTTTTAGAAACAATGAATCTCACCTACCTCAACTACACCAAGGTGGTCGATAGTGACACATGTAAAGCCACCCACAGTTATAACAGAGATGAGCAGAAAAACTGTACCTGAGTAAGGAGTAGCTCAAAGCCAAGGTTTTTTATACTGGGCAGTGCTGAAAGCCAAATTGTTGGGCTGGAGGCAGGCTGTTAGCAAAGCTCCCCAAAACCTACTCTCTGACAGGTATTTTTAAATGTTTCGTTATTAACCTTAGCACAAGATGTGGCATCAAAACTTGCTCCCTTAAATTCAAAATAAAAAATCTGACTGTCTTCTGCAAATAAGTGTTTACCAATAGCCTTAAACTAGACATGTGAGATCAGAGTTCAGGTCTCAAAACTAATCCTTGAATTTTTGCTCCAAATTATTTCAGTACAATAAAAAAAAAAAAAAAAAGCAACTTAAAAAACTGTTTTTAACACAGAATTGGTGGCATTGATAGAAACTGACTGTATTGCTTCAGACCCTTTTTGCAGTTTCTCGGTGGTCAAAACACTTGCCTTGGGAAAAGTGTCAAAATTTGGACCCTCCTGGCTAGACAGGGCTCACAGCGACGTATCATCTCACTGACATTGTAACCAGTTACCAATACAGTGGAAAGCAAGGAAAAGCCCACTAGGCTGAAGCTGTACCACTGCACATACACACACGTATTCAAGAACTGCTGCCAGAACCAGCTGAATCGAGAAAACATGACTCTTCTTTCTCTCTCTATGAAGCCACTGAAGTGGGGATGAGTGGAGCGTAAGGGTTTTCGCATTTAGCCTGGCCTAAAGGAAAACCCATGACACGTGCAACATAAACCACCTTTGCTTCAGTCAACCTCCCTTTTGCACTCTCGTTTCTCCTTCCTAGAGTGGTCATCATTCAAAGGGAGGAATGGAGATACCCCTTCCTCTAGATCTGCTCCAAAAATAACGCTCTTGGAATACAAAAACTTTGAAATTTAATTCCCTCATTGTAAGAGGCACTTAAAATCTAAGTCTCCTACTTCCAAGACACATATTTCTCATCACTGAGAGGCTTCTTCTCCATCTGCCATCAAAGTAAGGTAAAATTACAGCAAGAAATTTCATGCTCTACTGAATCAGCACTTTGCATGAATATACATATCAAAGAAGAATTTCAAGCTGGATATAAATTTTACACATTAAAATCAAAATTAATGAGAAGTCTAAATTTATGCAAACATACTGTTAAGACTTAGATATGCATTTTTCTACATTAAGAAAACTATACCAGTAACAACTGCCCAGAAATCAGAAATTTAGATGTACTCTTTTTAGTCTCAAATCCCAAGACGGGAAAAAAATGCAATATTCTCTGAAAAATTATGATTTTTTTTATGGACTAGTCTTCTTCTTTGAAATCAGTAAGCATATATACTCAACATGCCCTAAAGAGGCTATACTTAAGAACTCCAACTATTTGTGATACATTAACTAAATCTCCTTATGAAAGTATTTCAGACTCCCATTACTATGATTTCAAACATAAAAGCTATCATTGTTACCAGAGGATCCTGTTTTTATAAAGCAACTTTTGTAGAACAAATCAGTCTTAATCTTTTCATAACAGGGGCAAAGAATAAGATATAAAACCTTACCATGTGTTTTATTCAACAGTAGACACAGACATGGCACTGTCTATATGTACAGCTAGATAGCATTTTTAGATAACCCCAATATATTTGTTTCAATTTTACAAATCTTCCAACAGAATATTTTTTCTGTCACCCACAACAACTGCCTGAAGGTGTTTGGTTTGTTTGGGCTTCTCTGTTGTGGTGGTGGTGATGATGTTTCTTGTTTGGTTGGTTTGGTTTTGCTGGGGTTTTTGTTTGTTGTTGTTATTCTTTTGTTTTGTTGCCTTTTTTATTATTATTTTTTTTTGGTTAGCAAATCATTTGTACAGCTACTCCAGCATAAAATCATTTAAAAATGGCAAAATTACTTCCTTAAATAAAGCCTAATCAAAAAAACACCAATGTCAACCAAGGCTCCTGTTCTGTAATTGCATTTGGATTATGAACTTGTTGAGAGTACCAAATTAGATGTCCAGCTCTCCAATAAGCAAACAGAATTTAGCATTCTCTACTACCACCAGCAAGCAGATGTGGTCCTGCTCTCTGTAACTGAGTATTTTTCACAATTTAGTTTCTCTTCTTAGTATAACAATTTGTAATTATTGTATCTAAAGCTCATGAAGATCTAGATTATAATTTAGGAACACTGGAATGGGCCATCAACTCTGATTTCTTACCATTTCCACAAATTGTACCCAGCTCTTCAGTGCTGAGCCCAGTATCTTGTCCTTATTATTATCACTGTCAAAAATTTTTGTCATTCAGTCCAGTGTGACTAATGAGGAACTGTTTCTTCAAAGACATATCACACTGAATTCAGAGGAAAAAAAAAAAAAAAGGCATACCATCTCATACCATCATGAGATTTTTCCAATTAGTTTAGTGTAAATACATTTAAAAACAGGTATTCAGAAACACTAGATCTAGGGGTCCTGACGTGGCAGTGGTTGGTGCCAATGCTGGGATGGCTGTGATGGCTGCACTGGTGCTTACCTCCCATCTGTCTGCTCTACCCATCTCTGCAAGGTTCCCACACATGGAAGAAAGAAAGAAGGGCTCAGCTGCTCTAGTGGCAGCTGCCTAAACCACTGCAGATTACTGCCTCACTACCAAGGTAATCTGAAATAGGTGTCAGTTTAATTTACTGTGCTGGGCCATTAACCACAATGGTTCAGCAGCTGTTACGTGGCTATTTCCAAAAGACAGGCAAGGCTGACACACAGGGGCAAAAAATCCAGCACAGCTGTTCTAAGGTAAGCCAGTCCCATTCACTAACTTCAGCCTTAAATGGACCACTTTCATATAGCTACCTTTATCAATATATGCAAGGGAATAAAGCAAGTGGGTTTGGGCTATTCTTACTTTCAACATACCAAAGCAAGCTAACTTGCATTAATTCAGTTTCTCTGTTGACTGAATCCTGTATCAGATTTTCCATTTTTTTGTTTGAAGCTTATCTTCAGATTAAATGGTTTGTATGTAAATATACTTCCACTTGTCCTTCAATTCTGGCAAGGTATCACCAAAGTGCTATGTTTAAGAACTTAACCAAAAATGAGTATCAGTGAGACAATTTTAACCCAAATTTCAGTTTGTGTTAAGCCTTCCAGGCTTGCCGATTTTAAGAGGTGTATCCTTCACAGGCAATGTTCAACATTCTCCTATTCACTGAAAAATACTCCATCAACCTTATATTGTAAGCCCATTAACCTGATTCTTTCCAGGTAGAGCAGAAAGATTCTATTTCTGCTCTCTCCAGCATCACAATGAACAACGATGTTATTTCTACCTTGTGATAAGCCTATGCTTTATTGAAATGGCTTTACTATTGAATGCTATCCCTACCTGCATTTAAGAACAAACCCCAAAACTTCTAGTCAGTAGCAGCCTGAAGGGAGGCTATTTTGTTTGTTTTTTTCCTCAGCTAGGCTATGGGAGCACACAAATACAATGAGGACCCTGAAAGTGCTGTACAGCTTTGGGTGTGATTAAAAAGAATTAAGAAAATACTCAGTATAGAATGAGAATTGCCTGTGAGTAGAACAGATTAGGTACCTTCTGTTCTTGTTCTCCTTTGTTCTGCATTAGCATGCTCAGGTCACCAGAGAAATGCAGGAAGGAGAAGAAAACAGCCATCACAGAAAACTGCTCTTCATCAGCGTGTTTTAGCAGTAAGAGCTCTGCTATCAGAAAGGGAAATTTAATATGTAACACTACTCCTTTTAATACATATGAAAAAGATGACATTGAAAAAACGACAAAAAATTATACCAAATAATAATCTCTACATTACCTACCCTCTGAATTCCTGATTTTCAACTGTGTAGAAAAATACAAGACAGATGAAAAAACGTAGCTATTATCAGCTATCCTAACACAATGTGTGAAAGCTTTAGTCCCTTTAAAAGGAGGCCACATCATTTTCTCTAAACCTCAGCTGCACTGAGCGGATTTTCTTCTTAGTTTTAATATCCACTTCTGCATGAAGGTTATCTTTGTGGACAGCAGATCAAAAAATACTAAAGTGTTACTGTAGGTGGCTTTCCTACATCCTTTTGACTGGGGTGGTAGAGAAGTTTTTCTGGTTTTGTTCTTCCATAGATGAATTCATAACTTGGCAAGATATTTCAATACATAATTCTATTTTGGGATACTTCCTTAAATTCAATACTTGGCCTGCACTCACCAACCATAAGCAGAAGCATCATCTGTTCTTCCTAAGAAAACATAACTTGGCTAAGGAAATAATAATGATCCATGTTCTCTGCATTCCTTGAAAGACCAGAAAGAGAAGGCAAGAGAAGATGATGGTCTGAACTCTTGGCTTATGCTCCTCATTAGAGGTCAGCTACGATGGGGGTCAAGTGTGTGTGTGTGTGTATGTGTGTGTGAGAGAGAGAGAAACAGAAATGACCCCATGTTTAGAATTTTACTAAAGAATGATAACAATCCAAAAACATTCCTATTAATACAAAAAGAGTGACATCAATAACCCATACAATTCAGACTAGGAACAGTCAAGTTCAGCTTTTATTACACTGCCAAGAAAAAAAGTCCCACTTCTTCCTTTATAATTCTGGGTTGGGAAGATCCTTAGCTTGTTAGTCATGCTGCATTCAGAATACGACTGTGAAAATACGAAACATGATTTGCATTTAAATACTAAACTGAACACAAAGCAGTCCAGGCATCATTTGAATCATAACTTATATTGGACCAGGGATGACTCAGAAGCCTGAAAACTCATTCTTCATTATGATGATCTTGGCTATTCATGGCTAACTGTGTATGCCCTTACCGCGTATGACTCGCTCCTGTTTACTTTTGTATTTCTCATACTTTTTATAGATGCAATTCTAGCAAGTTTAAGCTATTAAAAAGTCCAAGATAGGTCTTTATTTTCCCATTGTAACTGAAACCATGAACTAAACCCAAAACTATCAACATCAAATAAATCAGCTTTAATTTAAAAGAAGAAAAACTATTATTTTATAATGAAGTAATATTTCCCCATACTGGATGACCTATTGGGGTCAACTTCAGGATTCCCTTCAGCACTTGTAGGGAACAGAAGACCATTTGTTTTGCAGGAAATGTATCAGCATCTCTTCACAGACGTCCTGCATGAATTCTGGAAACCCACAAGTGGAGACTTGATCTTAATAGACAGTAGCTTCCTGTTACAGTGTATCATTAGCAGTATTTCCTATTTTAAATAGGATTTCACCACATTGGTGAAAAAATGATCACATCTCATCAAAATAAATATCTCACCAAACGAATTAAGACACATACTATAATCCAACATAAGAATTTAGAAACTAAAGAAAAACTACTTCAGCCATATGCATTTCCAACTTATGCTCTATTATTCCACCCTGATGATATATGAATAGTGTCCTATGACAACACGTATCAGAACATTTATCATACCTGGGTATTTTGGCCAGTACTATGATAGCATTGGAGGGCTGATGTTTAGGAAATTCTGTGCTCACAAACGATTTGAAGCATTATATTTAAAAGTGATGCTTTAGTCAAGCTGCCATTTTTAAGAGTGTGACTACGTCTTCTTACAGGAACTGCTCTGCTTGTTACACAGAACAGTATCAAGACTGTTTCTTCTTAAGACTTAAAAAGATACAGTAAGAAGCATCACCATGATAATAATTTTAATCACCACTGTGCTTTTGTTGCCCTCTTTCCTATCGGGGAAAAAAAAACACAAAAAAACCCCAAACCAAAACAAATAAAAAAAACCACAAACAACCCCCCCCCAAACAAACCAATAAAAAAAGGGAAATAACCTCTGCATCTGTTCTATTTTCTAATATTTAAGCAACTGTAGTAAATATTCAAAACATTACAGGAGAAACATCTAGTATGACCTTTTCAAATTGGTTAGTCCAAATGCTAGACTATCAACCAATGGTTTTAAATTTAACATCATCCAAAGCCTCTTTTACTGATAGACAGGAAATGCGTGATTCTAAAAATAACGGTATATATTATTTTGTGGGGATGTTTACTATGAAGCAGAAATTTAACTCAGCACATTAGACTTGTCTCCATCAATTTTTTTTTTTAATCACTGTTTTATTTAACAGAACTGAGAAGGAGAAAAAAAAATAGTTTTACCAGTTACTCCGAGTCTCCTTAAAAATAGAGAAGAGCCTGGTTCCATGAAACTACTTTCAGTACATATATTTATGTGTATTTTCACAGAACTGTAATTTTGACAATATTCATAAATCTCTTAACTGCATTAGAAGTAACAGAAAAATTAGCTAAATAGTGAAAAGACAGTAGAAAGAACATTAAGGAACACTTTCTACAGAACAAACAGCAGAGGGGGAAAGAATTTAAAAACTGAAATTGACCTGTATTATATTATTCATGTATGCACAGTAATTTACTGAACAGTCTTCTGTGCAAACTAAGCATCTGTACGTTTCTTGCTACACCTTTAAAAGGTATCTTTCAGTGTGTAACTATCCAAATTAAGTCAAAACCGGCCTCCACTGATCCCCTGCAGAAAATGCTATCAAATGAAAAATGCTCCTTACAGCTCATAGCCAGGGTCTTCCATGTAAGTCAACAGGAATAGTTTTAAATCTTCAGCCAAACCACGATTAGGATGCAATAATTTGGCAGCATATGCGTCTTCCAAAAATCGCTACACATTTCTGCAAAAGCAGGGAGCGTTCTGCTGGCAATGACCTAATTACTAGAAGAAAAGCTGCGTATCTGACAAAGGAAAAGAAAGGACCCACTGCTTCATACATAATGTATTAAGACTTCCCACAACATTCAGTTTAAGTCGCGGACCCGAGCATCTCTTTGTGATGTTAAATATATTTGTGAGAAGTCAGCGGATCGCAGGGCGCGCCGAGGGCGCAGCGCTCCCCTCGGAGCGCTCCCGACCAGGCCCGCTCGGCGCGGCTCGCCGCCGGCCGCCCACTCGCGCCCGCCCGGCCTCCCGTTCCTCTGCGGCTCGCCCTTCCCGGCGAGGGGGACGCGCTGCGGCAGCGGAGGCACCGCCGCCCCTGTCACTAACAAAGCCGGGCTGGTGCCACCCGCGGGCAGCGCCTCGCCTCCCCCCGCGCGGTACTGCCGCACGACGGGCAGGGGCTGACCGCCCTGAGACCCCAGCCCGCCCGCCTCCCCTCC
>JAAGNO010011268.1:0-10830 GCA_033439905.1 Ceryle rudis
AGTCTCCTTCTCTGGAGTCATTCAAAACTCACCTGGATACAATCCTGTGCAACCTGATCTAGGTGATGCTACTTTATCAGGGGGGTTGGACTAGGCAACCCCCAGAGGTCCCTTGCAGCCCTTACCATTCTGTGATACATATATATACATCAAAAATGCAGTTGATTGCTGCTGTGCAAAATGAGTCTGTCAAAAAAAAAAGAAAAAAAAAAGAGGTGTACCTGGGTCAGTCTAATATAAAATTCATGCACTGTAATGCATGAACAGATTTGTTACTGCATAAGACAATAGTAATGTCCGTGGCCTTTTAAAGATGATCTTGTTCCTTCTTCCCTTCTTTGCTAGTTCAATTATTTATTCCTCTGACCCAGCATTTTAATTTCTTGTGGTCTTCCCTTCTGTCTTTCTGCTTTATGCAATTCTATTCCCAGTTCTCCATGTTAACTTCGGTAATTTCCATTCCCACTTCCCCAGTTTTCTGCCATATAGAAACTGGATTTTCAGTAGACAGGTGATAAAACACTTAGAATACATTTCTTGCTCTCCTTACAAGGAAATGCCACTATGTCCATGCAAATTTTATAATACAGAATGAAAATTACTAAGAAGATTTTTTCCATCATTTATTTCAATGTTGCTGAAGTTGTCTTCTCTTCTTTTTCTTAATCTTTTCTAATATATATCCATATATAAAATAAGCATTTTGATGAGCTTGATATAAAATATTTTGCTTTTGCCAGACATTATGTTTCAATATTTCTTCATTAAAAAATTAAGCAACCAATACATCTAATTAGCATTTTTATTTCCTCAAATCAGCACCTTCTGATAGAAATTATTGGCCAGTTTTAGTTATGTTTACTATTCCCCTGTTGGAATGTTGTCAATAGCAACAGTAATTTATTCTCTTTTAGAAACTGTAACCAGAATCTGAATACCAGGTATTCAGGTTACAGCATTATTTCATCTATTGTCCATCTACTGTACTATACCTGACTTAGCCACGATCTACCAGGAGCAGTTGGAAAACATGAATGTTCTGTAGTTTTACAGGCCAAATCAAACCTCTTCGAAGTTTTCCACTCTACCTGAGACAGACAAAATTCAGAACAATTCTAATTTTCCTCAGCTGTTTGCTCACTTAATTGGTGTCACATCAACTTTGTTTAAAATAAGATCTTGACATCACAGAGTGAGAGGGAGAGACTATACCTGGAGACTTTGTTTCAAGGGCTGCGTGACTGTGTCTCATACTGACTTCAAATTAGTTAGGAAAATATTTAGCTCTGAAAAGCCTTGGGTCATCAAGAAGAGGTAGCTGATGCTACTGAAAAAAAAAAAAAAAAGAAAAAAAATTAATTAAAGTCAGGGGGTTTGGACTTCTTGACAGCACTGAAATATTTTCCCTAGATGCTGTTTTAGTGAATTTGTTTTTATTAAGCTGTTCTTAGGCTGTTTGGTGATTTGCAGCAGGGTTTGTCCACCCTCTCTAGCTCCTGTGGCATCCCCGCTCCTCTGCCAGGCAGGGCTGGGCACCAGGTGGCACTCCCGGCTCATGCTTCTGCCATGGGCGCGACACCGCAGAGCTCGCTGCCAGGGCGGGCTGGCTTCTGGGGACATCTCCGGAGGGCTTCGGGGGCATTCTGCCCTGGCTGCTAACAACGTCTGTGTTCGGGAAAGGTGATCAGATAAGGAGCCTGCGCTTCAATTCAGATTACTACTCTATATTTATCTCATAAGATAGACAAAGGTGATAACTTGGAAAGATGTATCAGTGAATAGGACTTGATAGTTATTATTGCTATTATTATTTCTCTTTGTGTTATTCTTAGAGGCTCATCTTCTCTCGGGAAGAGAGAAAAGAGACACAGTAACAGTTTTCAGGTATGTAAGAAATCCTTACAAAGAACAGCCGGGATACACTGCCCTTTGCATTCACTGTGAATAGGACAAAAAGTATTGGGCTTAAATTGACATAAGGGGTATTTAGGTTAGACAATAGATAAAATGCTGTAACAAAGAGAACAAAGCACTGGAAATGATTGCACAGAGTGGCTCTGGAGACTTCATCACAAAGGTTTTCAGGAACAAGTGAGACTGGTTTAGGATAAAGAGCAGCAGAGGAAGGATTAGAGGACTTGTCAGAATCCCTTCTAGTGCCGTTTTCTACAATTAGGTGAGATAGAAATTGTACTCAGGTACTCAGATAGCATCTTGCCCAATGGTACAGGCTGCATAAAGTCAGATCAAATTTTTGATAAACACTTCGTAACTGTAGCTCTTCAGATCCAAACACACTAACTTGAAAGCTAACTTGGGTATATTGATACAACAATCATGCCTTTGGATCTCAATCCATTCACACTTTCAGATTCTACATTCAGAAGAGAGATCGGGAATAAAGAAGCCTCTCCTTCCTCTTGCAAAGAACTTCTATCTTTCCCTTTGGAGACATTTCTTTTTAATACTTGAAAACATGTGTTTGCCTGTTTGGCTTGGTTTATTTCTTCAAGTCCTTTAAGTTTGGAAACAGACTTTGTTGTATATATGTGTAACAGTTTCCCACACTGTGGGCCATAAGGATAAAAGTCACACTTGAACTAAAAATTAAAAGAATCATATTTCACGAACAATGTTTTCTAACATTCCTACATGCCACATATGTATATGTCATGTAATAAGAAACATGGAAATATTAATTTTTTTTTTCTGAGACTGATGAGGTAAAAGTATCTTCATTTTACAAGATGAATATGATGTTTCTGGATTGGATAGAAATTCAGGATTATGTGAGAGAATAGCAAAGCCCTTATTTTTGGCATGATTTAAAGGGTGGGGATGTACATCCTCTTGAAACTTGGTAGAGCCTTGATGCTCCTTCTCTGTGTTGGCTCCTCTGTGGTATATGCAATTACTGCCACACACCCCCGGGAATGAACTCTGTTCATTTCTGTTTGGGTCTCTTTAAAAATGGCTGAATAGGAACGAAAAAAAATGATGTAATATGAAGCTGCAAAAAGCAAAACGATGCCTAATTTACAGCATTGGGAATTCTGGTACTTCAAACTGCCTTCAAGATATTAACTAATCTGCAGCAAAGTATACGATACAAGTAGAGACTCTGATTTACAAGTTGTAAGCCCAAGGCTACCTGGATTTAAATAGTCATTCCAGGCTTTATGTGCTCTGGTTACACTATGTAGAGCTACAGTGAGTAGTAAAAATCACACCCCTATCTGTCCACCTTTCATCTCCACTGTCATTTTGGGAGTATGTCGAATTATCCATGGTGAAGTAGAAAAAGCTCTGTTCCTCTTTGGCATTTCTTTACCTACAAACACATGTATGCAAGAAAGCACAAGGTAAAACTGTCTCCTACTGAAGATGCCAAGTCTCATACTATCCTTCAGTTTTATATATTGATTTTCTTGTGTGTCTCCCTAATTTCACCTGTGTGAACAGATCACTGTTGTAGCTTACTAGACTAGGAATCAGCTCCAAGTTAGCTGGAAGCCATAATGATGATAATAATATATATATATAAAAGAAAAAGAAACCAGGATGTTAATTACTTTTATTATGACTAATAAATCTTTCTTTAAAATTCTTCCCATCTCTCTCAGTTCCCTTCTGGATGGATTAACCACATCACCCATGTAGATTGCTGATATGTTTTCTCTGATGTCTGAAGCAGGAAGAAATGGAATTGAGCAGTCCCAGGGAAGCACTTGATTACAGTAAAGAGGCAGATTACAGCCATCAAGAGATTTTCTCATCAGATGCTATGGGAAATCTTGAAAATGGTTAATAATAATGGTTAACATTAGTATTTAGATTTCAGAGAAGCAAACACTTGACTACAGTCATTTTAGTCTTAATTCTGAAGTTCCCATGTTCTGGTACAGGCTCCCTCACTTGCACTCCTGGACCTTTTAAGAAATCCATTTCTCTTTCTCACCTTTCTTAACACTAGTCATTCTTATATCACACTGAAAAAAAAAAAATATACACAGTATACCAGTTAGGATTCTTAAATATGTAAAAGTTACTCACATCCATCACTGAATCAGTTTGCAAGGAGATGGGACATATTTTATTAGACCAGATGGTGCAATTAAGAAAAAGAGAGAAGCCTGGATACAGTGTAAAAGTTGAACTTTTCTCATTTGGAGTAATAAATGCATTAGTTTTACTTTTCAAATCATGTTGATCTTCAAATGCATTTTATCTTCAAATCCTGGAGAATTAAAATTGTCAAAACTGAAATTAAATTATGATTTTAGTGAAAAGAAATGTATCAGCTGACGGAATGAAATATTTGTTTTCATGGAAAATTTTACTGAAGGGCAGGGAAGGTTGCAGAGGAGTAGACAATAACAGCAGTAACAAAGAGATAATCTGCATTCTGAAATGCAAAAGGTGAATCACTTTTGCTGTCAGACAGGAAAGTAATAAGAATGAACAAGACATTCAATAGCATCAAACTTCTCTGAAAAGTTTGAAAGACCTGAAAATTGATGGTACTTAAGATTCAGGCAATATGAAACTGAGAATATTAAAAACAAACAAGAACTGAAGGTGAAGGAGTTCCAGCTGACATTTTTAGAAATGCTTTTAGTATGGGAAAAAGTCCCTTTGGACCAGAAAGTAACTAACATAACCTTTTAGAAAAAGAGTCAAGGGACTCGACAGGAAAATACAGAGCAGTCACATTCACAATCTACTTTCAGAGATCAAAAGAAAGAATAGTTAAAATAGCCAGACTTCTCTTGCCTTCAAATGCATCCTTTGTTAAGACTTCTTTGAAGATCCCTCTGACATGCTACTCAAGAGAGATGCATGCTTCAGCTAAGATGTCCTAGAGCACTTGATAACACAGCCCACCAGAAACAAATGTCTAATGTGAGGAAAGAAGCATCAACAGATATGGCAGAAAGTGGAACAGGGGGAAAAGAATAACAGGTTGTCATAAACAAATCCTTTACTTGCTGAAAAGAATGCCTGCATACCTTAGAGATCAGCCTTAGAACTGGCTTATTGCTTTGTCAAGAAGTCAAAAAAAAAAAAAAAAAAGATTTGAATTTGTTTGTGTGTCTTATATAATAGCAAAAGAAAATGCACATTAAGGCTGAAAAAAAATAAAAGTATGTTAACACTTATTTACTCTCAACATACATTTCCTGGAAATGGTATGCAAGGTGAATTCCACCTTCTACTACCAGATAAATTACAAAAAAAACCCTATTGTTCCATAATAAGTATAAATCAATGTTTAATAATAAAAATTAGACAAAACAGCACAAATGTTTGCAGATGTCTCTTCAGAACTCAGATAAACTAGGTAGTCTGTGGTTTTCTAGTTTTAGCCTCAGCTGATGTAAGCTTGCACAGGTTTATTGAGGTCGAGATGGCAGAACCTAGAACTAAGCACATAGTCAAGACCGGATTCTGAAGCACAACAGTAGTTCACACTGTGCTTAATGCTTGAATGGGAGATTTGTTGAAGACTCAGCTGTTAAATCCAGCTGTCCAGAGCTGCAGTTCACTCTACCCACAGCTACCATGAAGGATGTCCTTAAAGCCATCAGTATTAAACCTCTGCTGCTTTTATGGAGCTTTGCATGACTCAGTTCCTCCTCAGTGTTATCTGCCTCTACTCCTGCATGTGTCCACTAATCTTTTATACATCAGAGCAATCTAAACTAAACTGTAAGTGGTTCAGTGTAGGGACTTAATCTCCTCATTTATTAGTAAAGTGCCATGTATACCTTTAGTACTATATAAATAAATAATCAGGCTAACAAGGCTGACTCTATATGTAGAGACCTAAAATTCAGACAATCTCAACATCAATCTGCCACTTTATTAGCAGCCAGTGAAGCTTGCAGAGTCCTGGCCTAATGTGCACACGCCAGACAGTTTCAGTTGGCAGCTTAGCTGCAGGTGACAAAACATGTTTTCTGACATGCATATAAATATGTACAGAAACAAAGAAAAACCCAAGAAAATAATATCCACCAGAAAGAAAAATGATACAAGCTGACAAAGAGATTTAGAAACTGGGGAGAGGGTGTTGTATAAAGCCTGTGATGATTCAAAAGTGTAGAAAGATGTTGGATTCAGTGATGCTGATGGTGATAGATTGGGCATTTGGCAATATGCATCTCTTGTCATTCCAAGCTGCTTCTCTGAATTCCTGTTCCCTTTGCTTTGTCTCTTTCATCTGATATAATCTGTCAATACAGGGAGCATGGGAATGGAAACTAAATCCCTTACCTGACCAGTACTGTAAGTATACCACCAGGAGAGGGAAGGGGCAGGAGATGCAAGGGATCTGCAGGACTTTGCCAGGCACATCTGTTATATAATGCAAACACATTAAACAACATATACTGTGTCCTTTGTTTAGCATCAGATGAACAAAACTCAGAGATTCTCTTTCAAACTTCAAAACCTGTCAGACTAAGGCCAGAACTCTCAGAGGTGTCTCAGCTTTTAGAATTACTGGATTTGAGGATCTCCAATCACTGGTGTCCAAAAAGCTGGTAGATTTAGAGCGGCATCTTATGAAACAGATTTGAGGCTGGGTGTATTATAAGTGAATCAAACCACCTTAAGCCATCCCTGAGACAGATTAAGCTTTTTAAAGGATGAGAGGAGGGAAGTGAAACAATGGCTGGACAAGGTACAGGTGATGAAATGAAACTAATGAAACTAAATTATGAAACTACACCAATGAAACTAAAATCTTCATGTCCCAACACAGAGTGCAGTAATTCAGGTCACCAGTCTCTGCATCTCATCTATGCTAGATGGTTGTATTGAGGCAGTTTTGCTGGCATATTGCTTTCTGTTTGTATGCACGTGAACTCTGCAGTATGAGTTCCACTGTCTCCTTCATCACGTCTCAGAAAATACTAGCTTTCATGTCAGAGTAATGTAGAGTTACCTACACACTCTCCTCTTCTTATTTTGCAAGAAAAATGAAGGACCACAGTGGGCAGCTTGGAGTCCCCATTCCAGTGACAAGTAGCAGAGTTTAAAAGAGCTGCCAGTGGCACACTGGAAAGGGCATGTTGCATTTAAGGACCCTCGTGGACTGAACCAGAGTACTCATGCAGGTATCCATACTGCGAATAGGGACCATCAGCTGTTTTGTAAAGGGAAACATCTACACTACAAGTAGAGAAAAAAACCTGTTCCACAGAAAACAAAATTAAATGCAAGTACATGGCAGGGCAGGCAGAGCCAGGAAACAAATAAAATTATATCAGATAAAATATTCCTGTACAAAAATCAAATCTTACTCATATATGAATCCTGTTAACTTCAGCTGATGCAGGAGTATAAGGTTTTTCAGATGAAAAAAGGTTGCTGTAGACATTTCTGTATATAGGGTCTATTTTATCACAAATGGACTTTAAATGATTTTAAAGTTTTTTTCTTTTTATTACTTTTTTACTGACATCTTATTTTTTGACATCTTCACTCTCCTTTCCCTTGCCTGCAAATCATCCAGAGAACAAGATTAAGTGGCAAAGTGCCATTTTTCCTTTGGCATGAAGGCCTTCCACCTTTGTGATCCTTTTGAGGACACCAAGTCTTGTGTTCAAATCACTAATCCCCTTTGGAGGAGGTTTACTTTCTGGGTGGCTACATCAGTCAGACCCACAAAGTGACTGCTTCTCAATTTATATTATTTTAAATGACACTCCCTTATCTGTCATTGTCACACGGCACAGTAGGCCATCTTAGCAAGATGAGAGGGATGGTCTATTTTGTCACATTCAGCTCTCTACTGCAATTAGAACCTGCTTGTCTGCTAACTAATCACTTTTTCTGCCTCACAGCCACATTTTCACATCTTCACTTTCCATACAGCTTTTAGATTAATTTAAAATCTTTGAAATGGATATGATTTCAGGAATAACATTCAGGTATAAGCTCCAGATCTACACTGATGACCCCTAGTTTTGCCTCAGCACAAAGTTTCCTTTCCTCGATCCTTCTTTGTCACCAAATATTTATCTTTAAAAATAAAGAACATTGTGCTCAAGACACTACATTCTGGACATCTGCTTCCAATTTTTAACTACGTCACAGACTTCTCCAGGAGGTTTGCCACTGTCACTGGGAATGGGACTTGTCTTCCCTGACTCAGTTGTCCAGTCTAAGCTGTTCTCTACAGTCAAAAGAGAAGCACCACCAGTGGTACTGGGCACATCATTCCCTGCAGGTGTCTTTCACTGTCCTTTAACTAATGGGAAAGTCTGGACAACAGGGTTAGTCTCCAGACCACAGCTTTCAGGTGACTAATATTTACAAGAAAATCCTGTCACTACCTACTCTCCATCCCACGTCTCTAATATGGTAATAACAACCATGCCTTTCTCCCATCTGTTACCAGTCATCTCTGTTCAGGATATAAAATGTTATAACAGTCATATTCTGTGTTTGAAGAGTGGTGAGTTAGATGAAAGAGGGACTATGCACGCTTTCACTACAAGAAAGGTTTCAGCACCACTCCATCCATCTCCTGTTAAACATCAGACCAAACAGAGGAAGGAGGACACAGCCATCCCCCAAGGGCAGGTGGAGAGCTCTGCCAGCAGTTGATCATATCCATCCAGCTTTCTTCTGTTAGCCAGTAGGAAGATTACTTGTGAATGATTTTCAATCCTTTCACTTTGTCCTACATTCAGTGTATATTCTGTAAATAGTTCATATTTCCTGGATCTGTTAGTATCACAGGATAGATTCAGCATTTAAGTACATGCAATTGTTTGTCCTCCTATTTTCAGCTGTCACTCTGATTTGCTTTTGCCTACCAACCTCATACTTCCTCATCTTGACACATCAAGATTTTAAGCAGAAGAAAGCCACAAAACTCCCTGACTGTTCAGACGCATCCGGAATTGAGCTTTTTGATGATTATGAGAATTGAGGTTAAATATGAAATTCACATCCACACCTGGATGTGGTTGTAGAACTGGTATCTAGTTGTGAATATTCAGAATTCAGAAATACCCATATATCACATTATTAAGTTAGTCAAGTGTTAGTTCCTAAGGACAGATCCAAAATGGTTTGGATTAATTCACCACAGATTAGAATTCCCCACAAGCTTTTGGTTCACCCTTTAAAGCAGATGGTAAGGAAGGTTACTTCAGTTCAGATCTTGCAACTTGTTCATGCCACAAGGATCAGGAGCCCCAGGCACTTTGGCCTGAGCTGATGTCTACTCTTGATCCAAGGTTGAGAAGTCTTATGAATCCAGAAGCAGCAATTATCACCATAACAAAGTTTACGGCATCACGAACAACATAATGAGGAGAGGCTGCTGAGGCAATTCACTCATTTTTCGCCAGGAAGCCAATCTGTTCCTGGCTCTCACGCTCATATGAAGGCTGTGTTCAAATTTAGGTCTTGCCTTATATGGTCAGATAAGGATCCTGTCTGTGCCTAAGGAACATTTTGTCTGAAGTTATTTTCTTCTTTTCCTTTCTCCTTTAGCTAAGGAACACTTCAGTTAAGTCCATTCTGAAAATGTTCTCCATATTATAAGCACACCAGTATACACTGGCATCTTCTCGTGATATTCATACCAGCACACAGAACATTGCCAGCAGTAGCACAATTCCTATAGACCAGTTATACTCCTGACATTTACTAAATAATCAACAGACAAGACAAGGCAAGACACGAGCTTCTATCTTTCTCCTACAGTGAAGACAGATGGGCAAACAATCTTGTTCAGACAATTCTCAGAATTTCAGTCTAACAATTAAAATACAGGAGGGGTCAGAAAGAATTATTTTCTTCATCCATATTTTAAATATGATAGTTTACATCACAAAGATGACTGGGTATATGTATACATTTCATATGGATACACAGTTACATACAAACAGATACAGATATACGCACATATAGAGAATATGTAATATCAGCTTATATGGTTCATAAGTTTTTATAAACACACGCCCCTAATTGTGGATTTCTGTATTGGATACATTATTAATGTGACATTCATCTGCATATAACTTATTCTAAATTCATTTATGTTGTCTCTTTCTTTAATTTTTCAGAGATCACTTATGTGCTGAATGATTTGCTAACATCCCTTATTTAGAAGGGTCAATACTAATCCGATTTTTGTGTCAACCTTACAGCACAAAGCACAGAAATTTCAATAATAAAATTAGTTATTATTTTGACAGCTCTCCAAAGTGTGACGTTGGCTTGAGTTTGGAATGTCAATGAAGTCAAAGCTAAGCACATGCTTAAGTACTTCCCTGGATGAGAGCCAATAAAACCAGCTGAAGGATTCACTAAAGGTAGATTTATGGATCATTAGCATGGAAACAGTAACTGAAATGTTTTAAGTAGATTACAGAGAGACTGGATACAAAGAGAAGAGACACTAGTAAATGTCTCTGTTGGATGTGACAGGAAGCTTAGGTCAGGAGAAGGATCTGCCAAAAGCATCCCAGTAAGAACGTGACTCCGTTCCCTCAGACAATGTGCAAAAATAAGACTGTGACTGGATTCTGCTGACCTTAATATGGCCCTAAACAGTGGGGAAAGGTGCAGAGCCGGGAGATACAGGTGCAGTCCTGGGTATTGGGGACTACATATGTATTTGCATCTGTCATTTAGGTCCACATTAAGAGACTGCAAAAACATCTGCATGTTGGCAGAAACAGAGTTTGGAGCTCCTTCAAAAAACAGAAACATAGAATCATAGAATCACAGAATGGCTAGGGCTGGAAGGGACCTCTGAAGGTCATCTAGTCCAGCCCCCCTGCAGTGAGCAGGGACACCCTCAAC
>JAAGNO010011269.1:0-28429 GCA_033439905.1 Ceryle rudis
CTTCCGAGGTCGCGCTGGGAGCCTCCGCGCGTGCGCAGGTGGTGGCGTGCGCCTGGTCGGCCACGCCCACCCCCTCGCGCATCGGCGCGGCGAGGGCATCGGTACGTCCGGGGAGGCGGGCGGGAGCCGGTCAGCGGCTGTGGCGGGGAGAAGGCGGAGCTCGCAGGGCCGGCTCTAGGGGCCTGGTGCCGCGGCGAGCATCCCCGCGCCTGAGGGGGAGCGCGGCCAATCCGCGGCTGGAGGGCCGGCAGTGAGCTCGGTGAGCACCAGCCGCCCCTCCTCCGGGGCAGGCGGCCTCACCTCGGGTCGAGGCCGATCTTTTGGCCTTAGCGACACGTACGTGCAAATTCCTGTAATACAAGTTAGGGTGGTATATTGCAATGAGACAGGAGAGGAGAGAGAAAGGGGAGGGGAGAAAACAAAACACAACCAACCAACCACTACTTGAATCAAACCGTAATCCTTCCCTTTAGAGCTAAAGGCATAAGAGATAACCGGTACTCGTTTTCAGTACACAGCAAAAGGAAGAAAACAACGCAATCTCCTAACCCTCCGCTTTAACATCTGACAGCTGCTAGAAGAAGTGTGTCACCACGTAATTCCTCTCCCAGGGAGAGAATCAAGGCAGTGGTGTGTAACATACAGCGAGTGGGGCATTCCTCAGTTTAGAAAGCATATAATCATATTATGCAACAATCCACTCATTTAAGTACACAGCTGAAATGCTTTGCATAAATAAAAAAGCCCTGAAAAACAGTGGCACAGAAGGGGGCGGTGGGAAGCTGGTTATATATAAGCCTTGGCTTTTTTAAAGTCAGATTGCAGTGGGTTTATTTGAAGGAGCATAGTGTAATTTAGCTACAGTAATTCTTTCTGGTATGCAGTGTGTGTACAGTAAAGATGCACACATGGCATAAATTCCGTAGGGTTTTTTACCTTGCGGTCCATTAAAATGCTAAGCATTTGTGACATTGACACATTGGCAGTTATGTGACTAACAAAAACTCGATAGTTTTAAGTCTGTCTACAGTATTCCCCATTGCGAGTTACAGGAAACTGGATCCTGACTGACGATGTTACTTCCTCTCTGTAAAAACAGCTGGGCTCTTCATGGAGACCAAAGGTTGATACCATATAGATAGAGGACAGTCAGTGACAAAATCTCCTACTTATATGGAAAAAACCTGTTGTTTAAATCAACATATGTATTAAATTGCTTGCTTACTAAAATCCTGAACACCTAAGGAAGGAATATTAAATTTCAAATCTGAACCTTGTTTAAGGGATGGACTATATTTGATCACCCGAGGTTAAACAGAAGTGATTTAAGAAAGCCAAGAAACCACAAACCTAATTTTCTTCTTGTAAATTATGAAGCATAGTGCCCTGAGGTTTCTTTGGGAAATGCTTTCTCATATTAGTCTCACTCCATAACTTCTAGCATACCAACCCTTAACTGTAGTGGAGGCCAGACAAAATGGCACCTGAAGGAATGACATTTTCTCCAGTAGCTCAGTGGAAAGTGTTCTATGTGACTTTACCACAAAGGTGAACACCCTCCCACCACGGGTATCCATTATATACCCTAACTTAGCCTACCCAAATTCCAAGTTCATGCAGCAAATCAATTCAGCGACACCAAAGGCCCCAGTATTTCCCATTTCAGTGTTAAAGCTAAGAAATGCTGAATGCTGTCACCCATTACTGTTGCAGGATAAGCTCTTTTTCCCTATTGCAAGATTAGTTTTATTAAGGCATTAACCTCACCTCCAAACCTATAGCTTTGCAGATGCTTGTCAGATCCTTCTGTTCTCTGTGTTTACTGAAAGAAACCCTTTGCATAACCATTTTCACTAGTCCCACAATTAATTTTACACTAAGGTGAACACAAAAATGACAGGGGAAGGATAGCCCAAGCATGCCTCATGACTTAGCCTAAAGTCTCAAGTGCGTATTCCTGCCACACTAGTCTTCTGCTACAAAACAGAAGTAAATAGAAATAATCTTACGGTGGCCCCATTTTATGTATGCCAGTCTCTAGCAAGGCAAAGCTATCCAGGAAAAAAATGCAAGTTAACTAGAAAGATACTCTTGTGTTGGCTTATTAATATTAGTGCTAGGTCTCAAAAACCTAACTTGGAGGGCCTTTACTACTTCACTGGATACAGCTCTTGTGTGCTTTATTGATCAGAATTTATTTATTTTCATTTTCTCCACATAAGCTATTGAAGTCTCCAAGTGCATTTTGGCTATACTCCAGGAGAGAAAGACACAGAATCCAGAAGGGAAGATACTAAATCCTCTCCATCTGAAGAACTCAGTCTCCCACATTTTCCAGGCAGGTACCCCAGCCTTTCTATTATTAGTTCAGAGTAGCAGTGTTTGGTCATATCTAAGAAAAATATTTTTAAGTCCCATTTTATCTCTCTCTATGTGTATATATATTTTGGAATGAGTACCTCAAGAGAAATAGGTAATGATATGCCCAGTTGCCTCATCCTATCCCAACAGGCTTAAATGTGAGGAAGCGAATGTGATTCCATTAAGATCACAATGGTGGTGATCTTCAGAAAACTAAGTTCACATGGCTGGGTAGATAAAAGGTGTATTTCTGAGGTCAGATGTATCTAGACCCAGGTGACAGCTGACAAAGTGCAGAACAGCAGTTTTGAGCTTAAGTACCCACTTTGGGTTTGATAAACCCTTTCAGTTACTCCTCAGTTAAGTCTGTCCTCATCAGTTTTCTAAAGTGTGGAAATAGTTTGCGGGGTGCCACTATACAAGCCCTTAAAAGAGAAGCTGTAAGATACTGAATGATTATTCAGTGCACCATAGTAATTTTTTCCTCTCTGAGAACAGGTGGCAACTCCACCTCTCTGTATCTACCTCCAAATAATTTGTTCTCACTTCAAGTCCTAGATTTGAAAAGCATATAAAATTTGGTATTGGTAGTCATATTGTCATTCTGTTAACGACCTGCAAGGTTCTAATATGGAAGACTTTGTAAAAAGAAGGACAGGCAACTAAAGCAGAGTTTACAATAGAATACTTCTAAAACCCCTCCTTCAAGCTACTAAAATAGCCTCCCATGTCTGTACCACCAGACTTCTGAATCAGCAGAAATGGAGATTATCTCAAACCATTAATCTGCAAAGTGGCTTTATCAAGCTCTAAAGCCATCTGTATGATTAGTCCTACTCTGCAGTGGGCCTAGCCTCTTTTTTTTTTTTCCCCCTCCTTTTCTCTTCAATTCATAACTCTGCAGTAACAGATTTGGTTAGAAAACACAGGATGGGAGTCTGTTATCTTGAAACAAAGCTTTTCAGACCTGCTTTCTCAAGCGGTATGGTAGATACTCCCTGTGTATACATTTAATTTGCACCTTGAGGTCACTGAGACCTTAATGTGTCTTACAAGGATTTTTCCTCTCCTATGCCCATTTCCAAAGTTATTGCTTAATATCCAAAGTTAGCAAAGCATGCCCCATGCTATGGGGGCAGTCCCTCATTTCAGGGTTTTGTAGCTATTAATTATTGTGAAGAAAGCCTTCATAAGTTAAAAGTCTAAGCGAAACCTTTATCAGCTAGTAGATACTAGAAAGAAGGGAAGATGTGCAGGGTTGCTGAAATCCAATTTATGCTTCCTCACTGCCATTCACTTAACTCACTTATGCTCATAGCTTTCCTCCAGAGTTGATTGCTTCCCTCCCACCCCTTAGAAGGTTCAAATGTGCTCACCTGTGAAATACATCAGAAATAAATTAAGCTTTACTATCCAGATATTCTGTGCTGAGACATTCCAGAGATCCCCGAGACACAATATAGTCTATTTTGCATTGGCAAATTGGATGGGGTGCAATATATACGACTCACAATCTATTTTTCCATACTCTTCCAGCATATGCAACTGAAAGGTAACAGTCTAAGTAATGCTTAGGTACTTTTTCTAGGTGGTTTCAAGAGTACCTAAGCAGCAAGGGATAGATGTGTGCAGTCTCCTCATCAGCCACCACAACACACTGATGACTACACTGCAGTATAAATACATATACTCCAGTTTCTGTTCAAGGACTGGTTTTTGCCAAAGAACATGATTTTGAATTTTTCTTGCCACAAGAGGGAGCCATTTAAATTCTTGTCCTTAAAAGCAGTTTGAAGAGCAAAAACAGACAAAAAAAATGAAGTATCCTAACACACGATTGACCGCGTTGATGCCCCTTTGTACCTTTCAGTATAACTCCTTTAGAAATAGGCGGCTTGTTTCTGAACACCAGATCATTTAATTTTATTCTAAATAATCCTAGCACGTATAGAAAAAGTTGGGGTTTTGTGTGTCACGTTGGGGTTGTACAGGCTGCAGCATGGCACCAATGCAGTGAAATTACGCTATTTTAACAGAGTTTTAACACCACAGTTTAAGCGAATGTCTGGTTCTTAATGAGTTACTTTAAAAAATTACCAGCTGCCTTCTCGGGTTAAGTCTCGAATAATCCTCAGACCACACAGAGCTTCTGTTCCTTGGGTTATTATCTTCTGTAGGGCAACTTCAAGTTTTCAGGTTCAGAAGAGGACACATCCTCCCTTCCATCAAAATACAGATAAGCAGAAACTGTGGACACATTCAATGTCAAAGAGAAGATTTGCCTCCAGGAAGGTTGCAAGAGAGAGGTGCTGCAGCAGACTGCAAAGACACACAGTGCCTCTGCTGAGTCACCACCTCCCTGCTGCCTGTGCTGACAGGTTGTCCTGGACACCTGCCATCTCCCCTTGCAATTCTGCTAGGTAGGCTATATACATCCGGATGAATGAAAGAGGGAAATACAGTGGGGAGGACAGGGAAAAGAGGTCATGTCAGTGAAAAACGCATCAAGATCCTGCAGGACATATATTGCCTGAGGAATCCTGGAGGCTTCGGGTTGCTTTGTATTGTGAATGTTTGAAACAGACTATGGGTGAAGATACACAGTAGCCTTGCTGTAAAGGACTTGATGTTGGATACACATTTTTGTATAATGATTAATATTAATTTTGTTATCAGTTCAGTGAGCCTTGCCATAATTGCTTTTGACAGGAATGTACACTCATGGCTTGGTACTGCTGTAAATCCAGCTTCTTGAACCACAGTTCATTTAGATCTGGCAGCTAGCAGTAGACTATGTTTTTAAGGTGACAAGAGTATTTTTCTGCTCTGTTTGGAACATAGGGAAACCATGCTGATCACATAAATTAGAGCTTGGAACACTGACCCCTATACCTAACACTATTTGCATTTAAAACTACTTAGTGGTGGTGATTGTACAGAACTACAGTTTAAGTAGGACCACTTACCATACCTACTACTGAAGTTTTACAGATAGCCATAGACATAATAAGTTACCTAATTTACTGGAAGCACGGCTTTGTATGTGCAAAGTAGCTTGGATGTTCACAGTTCAACTGAATGTATCATCCCAGGAAGTTAAAGAGTCTTCCTACTCCTTTAAGGGGCTGCTAATGTAAACAGCTATCCAGAAATGTCATTCCCACCATCAAAAGTAAAATCATTGAGTTAGTACATCTAATCCGATTTTATTTCTAGTAGGATAGTTTTCCAAGCTGGGCATTCTAGTTACAAGATTCATTTTTCCATTATGTTCTTTTGTCTTTCATAGGCATTGTGCTTCTCTTTATCTGCAACTTTCCACCCTAAACCCTTCCCTGCACACGTACAAAATACAGCATGCAGTTAAGGAAGATAAAATGTGTAAAGTCAAATAGATGCCACTGGAGGCAATAAGTAATACTACTAATAAAATAATCTTTGCTCTGATAAAGAAAAATAAAAGTAGTCTAATAGTGAATTATTTTAATCAATGTCTTCTTAATAGAACCCCCCTTTTGAATCTTTACATTTTTAATATGACAGAAAAATCAAACTTGCTTACTACCAAGACAAACCCTGTATACATTGCTTTACAATTAGTAACTTCTAAGACTGTCGTGTCTTTCATACTTACTTATATTTATACACACTACCTCCCAGTCTTCAGTTTCAGAACCCTGTTTTTGTAGGACAGTTTCCTAACATACAGAGCAAGTCATATTCTGCTGTCACCAGATGTTAGGTTGACATTCCATACAAATAATGAAAGTGTGCATTCACCAGGCGTTGACTGATGCCAACATATCATCTAGTACATATGCCTTGGTTTCCCCCCCCCCCCAGCAGATAATGGTGTGAGGGGGTGGAAAATAGTGGCTTTGAGTCATTTCAGCTTAGGCTGGAGTGAGTCAGGAGACAAGCAACTCAGTGTAATTCCTTCTTTTTCTTCAGAGTCTAAAGTGGGGTGAATTGATCATATTCCTCGTATCTGGTGTTTAGATACAGAGAGTTCCTGGCTATGACTGACCAGCAAGACTCCTTTAGGAACAGAGTAAATCCATTTTTGTGTTTTAATATCATGAGAGGTGGTAGTTTACATTTTCAGATAAACTACTCTCAATAACTTTTGTAGTCATTACTGCTGTGAGAGTCTCTAAATCTGAGGATTTAGTGTATGGTTTAGGTGAACAAACCAGTTATATTTAGCAGCTTCTGTAAGAAATATTTCTTCTTGTGTTTTCTGAGCACCCTGGCAACCACAAAATATTAAAGGAACAAAATCTGGGTTTAGCATAAATCTCAGAGGCAGCACTGAAATATAACATTGACTTTGGATTTGCATTCGTATTTAAAGCTCGCTCTCAGGCCTGCTGCAGTGTTTTCACTCCATATGGTTTCAAGTGCAACAGTGCAGTAAACTTCTAGCTAGTAACACAGAACCCGGCATATTCGCACTGTGCCATTCCCAGCTAACGGCCTCAGAGCCTAGAGCTGCCTATCATTAGCACGGTCTGTTCCCCAAGAAGTTAGCTTCCTGTCTATAAGCATGACTAACTAATTCAGGTGCAGCACTGTGCTGACACAGCTCTACTGTTTGCAGTTCTGAAACCAGTCACCTGGGATTGCTACACCATGCCGGTGCACAGCACAGATAGCACTGACAATACATCCAACCCTATTTTCTCTGAACCCATTTCCCATTCATGTCTTGTGATACTATAAAGTACTATAAACTACCATAAAGAAGTGCCGCAGCAGGGAAATGTGTTTAAAGCCCTCCCCCATGGTTACAGCATATTCAAAGACAATGGCATTGTCTAAGGCAGGCTTATGCCCAGTATCAGGAAACACCTCTTCTCATCAGGATGGTGATGGGAGAAGGTTGTCCCCACTTGATGCAGACCTCCTGAAGTGTTGGTTTTGCCACGCCTTTCATGTCAGGTCTGAATCTGCCCTTAGTCTGGTAACCCAATTACTGCAGACCCTCACACCACAAGAAGAGACTGACACGCTTCCTCAGCTTCAAGGAGCCAACATTTTCCTCATGTAACTTCAATTCTCTAGGACCCCCAACTTCTTGTACAGCTAGATAAAATACATAAGTAATTCAGACAGCTATAGCATCAACACCGAAATATAAATATAGGGTAATAGTCCTAAAAGATAGTGAATGCTTCTTTCACAACAGGATTTGGTCTTTAGCATCATCACTGTTTCCTGCTGGGATTTTGTAAAGCTCAGCTTTGTCAGGATGTACTACTTTTAACAAGCCACAAACACCCACACCTCTTAGGGATTAAGGATATTCACAAGTATACCGAAACTGGTTTTCATCACCTACCCATGAAAGTACGCCAGCTTTGTAAGCCAACAACATAATCACTAGCAGGATACAAGCTTTAAGCATTTGTCTGTTGTTGTTTTGTTTTTAATATATTGGCAAAAAACCCCACAGGCTTTGCCTCTGTTTTGAAAGCTAATGTGGCACCCTTGTTAGGGACTTCAGAATTAACAGCTATTAATAGCAGCTAGCCAAGATGGCTTTAGAGAAAGTTCTCCCACCCCTCAAGGAAAACCCCAAACCATCCCAAAACAAGAAAAAGCATTAAAAAAAGGAAGTTTCTGACCAACTGAAAAAAAACCCAACCAACTCCAAAGTAACACTATCACACAAAAAGCCAAGATCATAGAGTCTCATCCAGGTATTACAGAGATAAAAATCTCCACATCCAGAGAAATCCAGTTTACAGGTCAACAACTGACTCAAGTTTATCATCAATTCCCCCCTTTGCAACAAACAGCAAAGGAAGAACCTCCAATTTGCACTGATGAATAATTACAAGGTAGTGTCCCTTTTCACTCCCTTTGCTTCTTAGTCTGTATTTACACCAAGAAAACTATTTTATAATTAGCTTTTTCTATTTTTAAAATATTTCCTAAGCTTAAGATCACTATATACAAAATAGCTCCAGGGCATAAAATGTTTTTGTGTTACATTTAGAGGCAAATTGCTACAGTTTAGTCACATTATCTAGTTTTTACCACTCAGCTCTTTCACAGTTTAAGTATTTTTATTCCCTATGCTTCACAGAGAAGCTAGACCAGCACTTCATCCCAACACAACTAGCTAGTATGGCTACCAATCAGCATTTGTTTTTCTCAGCAGAAAGATAAATTCACCAGCTATTAATAGACAAGCTCTCCATTCTTCCACGGTTCTCAGAGCAAAAGGGGAATAAAACCTCTTATTAAATTACACATCCCAGAAGATTAAAAGAACAAACAACTTTAAATGAAAATGCTTACCATTACAGGGGAAAAAAAAAGAAGTCCAAATTACTGCCAAAATCTATAAATTTCTGGAAAAAAACCTGTGAGATTTCTTATTAACAAGCTTGTTCTCTTATGTAGATGTGCTCTTAACAAGTTATCAGCATTGGCTGAGGGGTTGCAGGGTCGCAGCTGTACCTGCTCTCTGGCCATTTAACCCCTGCATTTCTGGCTCCATTTTTCAGCAAATGTAACTGGAAATAGGAGATTTAAGATTTTGGATTGTTTAGCAGGGCATAGCTTAAGGAAATTGTAGTTTCCCCAAAAAATTCAGTATAACTCACCATAGCTGCTTTTTTTTTCCTGCATGATTTCCATTATTTTCCCTTACTTGTTGCAGGTTTTTTGACTTAGCCCCTCTTCTTTATGTTGACTATCAAAAGAGATAATAGGTGTAAAATTTCCTCTGAAAAAGGAGGAAGACAGGGAGGGACCTCATGAAATGTACTCATTAATGTGACAGTTGCAAGTATTTTCTTCGTTTCTGTTACAGTGTCAAGGCTGGCTTAACGAAATAGCTATACTTCTTGTATTGATCCTATCATTCAAACAATTCTGTGTAATTGGAGGGAACTTATTAAAGAAAAGGAAGGCACTGAAAAACAGCAAACGGGGTGGATGTTGCAAGTAGGGCATGTGGAAACTGTTGCTGAACTACTGCTCATTGCACTTACACTATAGTTGGACCATGGTGCATTAAGAGTAAAGAAAAAAAATCTTGGATATTGCAAATACATTCTAAACCCCACTTCTTTTTAATGCAAACTCTTTAAAGTCTCAGTGTCTTCAGATTTTCTGTCTACCCATTTAGGCACCTAAGTACACCATTTAAGCATTCTTTTTTTCAAATTGGTATCTGTTAGGTGCTCAGTTTCTGTCATTGATCATATGTAAAGCCCTCACAGTGCTGATGCAGCCTACAGCATGGAATTTAAGCTAGATCATCAAACATACCAAAAATCAAATTCCTTTTTGCTAGAAAAGTTTGGATCTTTGATAACTTCTGCAAGGTTCTGGGAACTCTGAATTGTAGGTTCAATACCACTTTTGGGATCAGACCTCTATGAGCACATTCATCACATTATGGATTTTGCAGCACAATTTGTAGTTCCAACAATATAATACTCATGAATTTTAAAAGAAGACCAAATAACAGTATACAGTAAATGAATAAAAATATCCTTGCAAGGTCATCGACTCCATCTCTTATCTTTATGTCATCATCAAATGCAACTCTTACAAAGGTCAGCATTTTACAAGGACAGTTTTTACCTGAACATGGTTATTTTTTATTACATTTTGATCCCTGTGATATCTGAACAGAACAACTTAGTTCTGAATCATGGTGCCTTCTAACAGAATTCAAAATGCTGAAATTGTTTTCTGCTGGCTTCCTGTAGTATTTTAGTAAAAGACTTAATGAACTTACTTCCCTGACCATCATCAACACACTGCTGTGATCTGACAAGAAAGGAGTGTCTTCTGGAATGGTATATTGCTATATAGCATAATTCACGCCTTAAATGGATTCAAACCAGTGACTTCAAAAGGTCATGGCAAAATATGAACTGCAGGAAGTATGTATAAATGTATTGTGGACATAGGATAGGAAGTTATTAAAGGCTTTAAGCAATTGAAGAAGTTAAGTAGAGGGATAGTTAAGTAGAGGGATGTAAGTACACATAAACAAGAAATTATTCCAAATCCACATCCAGAAATACTTCGCTGTGTGGATATTCCAGGGCCAATGTTCAAGTCCATGCAATGTCGTAAGACATCCCAGAAAGATACATTGAGTAGTGATAGTTAATTCTAGAATATTTTAAGAAAAACATATTATATGCTTTACTGTATGTGACTGTCATGTTATGAACAGTAATTATTTTGATTGTCTAAGACAGAATAACGGTACCAGTACTTTTAAGAGCGTCTAGCAAGACCCATTGTTCTCTGTGTAGAGAGACACTTGTGACTTTCAGCGGACCATTAATGGCATTAAGCCATTGAATGAAATAGGCTATGATTTTTGTCAAACTTTATGGTTATATATAATTGTGGAATAAGATCTCAGAAATCACATAGAAAGGCTTTTGCTGTCTATGTATTGTTAAAGAAAAGGTCAGGAGTATTTTTTTCTTTCTCTTAAGAGAAAGACTGGTCCAATGAGGCGTGTTCCTAGGAAGAATTTGCAGATTAGTCCTCTTAATACTATACAGACAAAGATATTTACTATTATGGGTCAAATTCTGATTAAAATTAGACTGATAACCATGAATTCAAAGGAGGTTAATGGGGCTGAGAAAACAGCACTGTACTATTGCCTAAATAAGTCAAAACCAAGGAGAACATAGAGATTTAGACTTGCGGGTCAGATGAGAGTTGGAGGTAGGGCAAAGTACCCACTTGAAACTCATCTTCTTCACTAAAGCTTTCAGAAGATTCCTATTCTCCAGCCTCCACCCTTGCACTGAGGCTGTCCTGACTGCTAAGAGCTTTGTAGTAGCCGGTGCGGCCCAGCACTGCCATCTTGAACAGCAAGGAAATGCAAGACGCGTGGAATGGGCCCTCCATGGAAAGCTTGCCATTTACATCAAGTTTCTTCTCAGTATTTCTTTGCCTTAAGCCCCACAGAGCAGGCAGGGACTCTGGTGCAAAGCAGGCTCCATGCTCAGTCAGTTATGTGAGAGATGACCATTTGCTAGAGGCATAGAAACACGACATAAAATTTGATCTATACTTTGTTCACAAGATGGTGTTTAACTTTGCTGTTGTCTTCTCTTGAATCACCATTAATACATTAGCTTTGCTTTGTGATATAACTAATATTTTTTCCCTCCTCTCCACCTCCCTCAAATGCATGTCCTCACAATATTGAAGTTGACAATCTATGTAAAATAGCTTTTTATTTTACTTCATTTTTTGGGGGCTGGGGGAATTAAAAATCCAGAATGAGTCAACAAAACCATCAGAAACATAATTTGAAGTAGGCAGGATTATTACACAGTAATTATGGTGTGCACATACACTTGAAAATAGCTATAAAGCAATTGACTGCACACCACATTAGCGACTAGAGGGAGCAATGTTGGTGCAGTGCCTGTGTTCCTCTTGGCATGTCTTTTGCGGCCCCAGTGTCCCTTGTCCCTGGAGCTGCAGGCTTTGTGACTCTCTGAACGCTAACCCTAAAACTAATGGTACTAGGATTTGGAGGTTGAGGTCCCCAGGGGTATGGGTGGGTCAGATGAGAAAGGTGTGGAGGGAGCAATGTCGGTGCAGTGCCGTGCTCTCCTTGGCATGGCTTTTGAGTTCAGAGAGCCAGAAGGCCTCGCTCTGGCAGTTTTTGTAGTGTGAGACAAAACCTAAAATGTACATAAAATTGGGAGTTTTGTTGTGAGAGAAATTAAGAATCAAAATTATTAAATAAATCACTTTTTTTTCTCTTTAAAAGAAAGCACAGTGATTTAACTACATGGCTGCTAACAGCGATAGAAAGCAAGCAGTCAAATTTCTATAAATCAGAAAGAGCATTAACCTCTTACAGTTTTGTCTTTTCTGAAGGAAATGAAGTACTTTATGATATGGCAGTGTTTCTGACCAATGATAGTACTTACTAGTGATTCTTAAATCACTCTATTATCTATTACAGGATTAATTAGTGACATAATTTTATTCTTCATTAATTAAGCAATTTGTAGCTAAATGCATTTCTCAAAACCTTCTGCAGGGTGGTTTTTTTTTCTTTCTGCCGGTATGATAGTGGCTCTAATGGGACGTAACACAGTGTGTTGAATGAGTCCATGTGGCTTTTTGGAAAAAGTAGGTAAATGATATGATATTTGGTGCTCCTTACATGCGGGTAGTCAGTGCATATAATCACTTCAATGTGATTAATTTATTTCCTCTCTCCTATTCAGTCCTAACAGTAGCTTTGGATTTCACTGAACTGTTCCACCAGTGAGAAGTGGATTACACTTTTGCAGCACCTTAGTCCACTGGAGAATAAAACGTGTCGCTAAAGAAGCTGGCAATCCCTTGTGAGTATCCTGTCGGATTAGATAGAATAAGATGGGAGGTGAAATTTTGTTGCATCTACCTTTGAGCCAAAATGTGTCCTATCACTTTAAATGAACGGCTTTACTTGGGGTCCATCATGGCAAAGAAAGTTGTCATGGTAACCGTGATGGGATAATTACTATCTGGGCAGTGCAGTAAGACCCTGGAGACTGTATAATCAGGTGGCCATTTATTCTGGAAGACTTGGACTTCTGTCTAGTAAAGCAGTATAGAATTGGTTGATTAAAGGAAAGCTGCTCTAGTAGGATCCAATAATGAGATAGGAACAGTTTTTCTTGTCTATCAAAGACAATTACTGCATGACACTTTGATTTATTCACTGGTAAAAATATTCTGAAGCTGTTTAGAGGAGCTCAAGTGTGGAAGCTAAAGAAGGTTTTGTTCCAGAAGATAGTTTTGCTCCAAGTTCTCCTCCCTTCCACATTGTCTACATTCTTGCTGTAATTACCATGACCGTGTTCTTTCCTGTTAGCTTGAGTATCTCTGCATTACATTGCATTATACAGTGTATACATAACCAAAGTGACAATTACACCACTTGAGATAAATATCATCCTGTACAAAAAGAATATGCATAATTAGTCTTGTTTAATTTCAGTATTTCACAGTGTAAGTGCAAAGGGCTGAAATAATCACACAATTGTGGTTGGAAATGTTTAAAAAGTACTTCAAGTACTTTTATGAAATAGATGATTGGAAAGCTTATCAAGTCCTCTGAGTCATACTATTCTGGTTATCCAGGAATCCAGAATTCAAGCTACACGTGTCCTTGATGTAGTTTTTGGAGCAGTTTCCTAAATTCATCATGGTTTTATATAGTTACCACAACAGAAAGAAGATGGGAACTAGAAAGAAATAGCAAGTTTGTTTGCTAACTCAATGCTAGGACTCTAAATCACTCCAGGGTTATGGCTTGCCCTTTAAGGGTACATAAGGTAACCGTTCAGAACCATCCACTTATTTACACTGGCACCATGTAGGAGACAGTTGTGTCTTAGATTGTAGACATCACTTATAGGATGGTTAAAAAAAAATTGCAATTCAAACTGTCTCCTTCTGAGTTTCAAAACTGTCATGAAAGCAATCTGTTCACACAGTGCAACTATACATCAGGGCTGGATGCAGTCAGGATGTGAATAAGGGTGCTATTGAACAGCACAACACATCCTCTGTCATATGACATGGAGAACACATCAATCTGTGCAGAGCAAATGGGGTTGAGCAGGAACTGTAGCTCCTTTATGTCACCCTGGTAAATCCGTCCTTCCTTCTGGAAGCAAAAATACTAAAAATAGAGGTATATAGAGGCTTTCAAAAGGATGGACTGCCCCTTTTGGTCTGCAAAGCTAATGCTTATTATGCATTTTTTGTCAAGTATCTGCATGCATGAAGTACATCAATGGATCCAGTCAAGTGGCTGGTACACTGTGGGACTCCCTAAATATCATTCCTTTAAGCAGATATTAGTGGAAAAACGACATGCAAACAGAAAATAGTACTAGAGGATCAGTTTTACAGAGGTGCTGTGGCAGAGCGAGGAGAGGATCTGTGTTTACTTTCCTAAATAGTTTTTCTGCAGAAGGAAACTGATCCATAAAACAACCTGTGTAGGTTGGAAGTAAGGTAACTCTACAGCCACAAATTCAGCCAAGTTGTCTGTCTTTTGAGAACAGAGACCTGTGTACAGGTGTGTTTGTCTCTCTGGAGAGCATGAGTAGTCTTACTACACGTTTAAAGTATCTGTGAGATGCCTCTGTATTTACACAATCAAATCGAAATGGAAGACTTCACCTACAGGTGGATTGGATTTGTGCTTTTTGGCTTGTAGCTCAAGATCAATTTAGAGTCAGTTTTGTGCTATCCTTATTCAAACGCATGCCCCTTGGAGGACTAAACAGAGTTCGTGAGGGGATATCTCACTACTCTCATCAGAGCCTTAAAAAGAGTTAAATGCAGTATCTAGACCTGAATATGGAAGGGTTGAGTGTTAAAATGAATGATTGTGTCAGGTTAAAAATCTGTTTAAAGACTGCTTTGTTATCCAAATGATCTAAAAGCAAGTATATATGCCGTATATAAATTGTGGTAACAGCCCAGCAGTGAGGTAAATGTCCCCCAAGACAGATCCATCTAGTAAATGATTTTAACTGCAGCATAATTCACTAATGTGAGCAGGATAGCATTACTGTGGAATCCCATACTGCTGTTTCTGCTACAAATTCTGCACTGCCTTGCATGTCTAAAGAAGAGACTGACCTTTTGGAATGTTGTTCTTCTATCTATATTCACTTCTGTATTTTTCACCTTCTTTTTATATATATATTTCAAAAATAGAAGGATATCCTTACTTTTGATTTACAAAAAAGCACTATGTACATAGGTGACCTGAGACAAAGTCATATCTATTTGCAAACTGAGCAAGAATTATTTTTTACTAAGTGTTGTGACGGACTGAGGAAAACATGTAATTTGAATGTATCTCTTGAACACTTCAGTTGTGATACTTCTGGATAAACCTAGTCAAGACGATTTGTCTAATAAGAAAGAATTGCTTAAAATGGTTTTCACCCTGGTAAGCCCTATATTGTAGACTGTCAGTTTATATGCAGTCTTATTGAGATCAGGATTTCATTTTACTTATGTTATCTTTCCAGTGTTTTCAACAAAAAATTTTGTTTGCCAGGGAATGCAAAAAACAATCTCGTCATTCTCCATCTGTCTGAAAGGTTTATATGCTTGTGTTTTCTATCAGTATTTGTGTAGAGGGAATATTTTTTGTTTATTTGTGCCTGGAAAAACTTGATCGGATTTGTAAAAATACCCATGGGTCTCTGCTGACATATCATAACTACATAGCATTTGGATAAGTCCATATTTTATTTGGGGCTATCTGACACTTAAACTCCTTTAGTTTCTGGTGAACATTACTCTGGGAAGAGATGTCCTGTTGGATCTGGAGTTAGACACAAGAATGACAGAGCTTTGCAGGAGTGTTTTGCAGAAGTTCATGCTGGAGCAACATGCCTCGAGGAGTAATGCAGTTTACTTTGTATTTGTTACACTCCCAATCAATGGGGAACGTAACCGTGGAAAGCTGTGACTGTGCTCAGTTTTGAGATGCGATGTACTGTTGTGTTTCTAAATACAATATTCATCTCACATAGGCTAGCCCCTGCCCAACCACATTCATACTGCTAGATCAGCTCTAGCTGATGAAAGATTCTGCCATTAGCCATATCCAGAATTGGATATAAATATCCAGTATTGCTAAAATTTTATTCTTTCTGCAGTAGTGACTTAAATGTGGCCCCTGAATTAGATAATGACAATGTAGTTTGCTAGCAGTGTAGCTATGGGCTTTGACATTTTGGTATCTGAGGCATGAATATTCTGAGATATAGTCAAGGTCTAGGGCATTGATGCATATTCCTAAATTATTAACCCAAATAATTCCCCAAAAGTAGAATTGTGGAAGGAAATAGATGCTTCTATTGCAGCTTGTACTGTTCTGTGGTAGTTCTTTCTGCTTCCAAATTGCAGAAATAAATACTGACTCCAGTCACAGTAAAAACATCTTGCTTGGCTGTCTTGTATGCTAGCAGTCGAATCCTCTTCTGATAGATTGCAGTTGACAGAGTGTTACAGCACACCTGGTGCGTACCAGTTGAGAAATAAACATTATGAAAGGTTAAAAGTATGATAAAAATATGTCGTTACAGTAACAGTAGGTGAAATTGCACTTTTTTTATCAACTGCCTATGATCTAAAGCTTCTTATCTTCCTCTTTTCCTTTCAGTCCATTATGTACTTGACTACCTTTACAGTGTCAAGATCTGTATGACATTCAATGTCCCCTTCTATCTGCAAACCCACTTCTGAAGCTATCAGCATATGAAATGAATTATTTGATTAGTCCAAATGCCATTGGATCCCTGAGCTGAATGACCTATACGCATTTCTATTTGGTTATCTGAAGGCAGCCTGTGGAACTGTCTTTCTGAAGCTGTTGATAGCATACTGTTGCCATTCTGTCACCATTCCCTTTTGCTATGATGGCTGACAGCATAACTGGTGTTTCAATAGATCCTTGCAATTCTCAATCCCAGGTCTCAGCAACTCTGTCTATATGGACCAGTTGCTCTTTATAGACTCTAATAGTATTAGTAGCTCTTACAAACCCACCAGATACTTGCTTTATTGGTATATTTTGGGAAGCGATACTTTTCAGTCTACTGTGTTTATCACATTTTTGCGGTGACAAAAATGTTCATATTTCTTTTATACAGCAATATTGACAGTAATGACAAGGAGCGCTGGATTTGGTTCCACTACACATCAATAAAAATTTTTTAGCATTACCTATCACTGTGCATTTCTCCAGCCAGAGAAATAATATATATTTCACATACATGTGCAATAATATATATGAAAGAAATTTTATATTTCTGAGTGAGAAATTCCAGCATAGTAGTCCAAATATTGCAATAACATCTGTCATAAACACTAATTATCCTTACTGTCCTATGTAAGGAAATGTTTCCTAAGTCAGAAGTCCAGGTTAAACACATCTAGGTTTTTGGTGCTAAGAGAAGTGACTATGCTGTGGCTCCCCTCCAGGCTGTGCTTAAGTGTCTTCCTCTTTGAAAACAATACACACATAAGGAATAATGCACCTGCTGATGTGGAACCAGGCATATGTACCTGGTTCTGTACCCAAGAAATAAAAGATTCTCTAAGATCCCATGATATAGACAGAACCACGAAAGCCAGAACAGATTTAGATTCCTAAGAAATGTATTCTGCATCTTTAACAGATTGTCTGTAAGAAGACATTTTCCTCAGATAAGTTATTAAAAAAAAATCATAACTAAAGGTTAAACTGAAGCAATTTCATTTGTAAAAAATATTCTGTCAATACACAGAAATTAGAATAATTCCATTGACCTTTTTGTTCTCTATTTCCTGATACTGAAAAGTGTGGATTATTTTTGTAAGTAAAGATTGTCAAAGATGGTGGTGAAGGCTTGATATGACCTTTGAATTTACAGACAGGGTTTTAATTCTGTTGCCATCCTGGACTGTTACTGTCAGGATAGCATTTTGACGTCATCTAACTTCCTGTGCAGTAAACCATGGGTGTGCTGGTTTTCTCTAACTTTTCCTACTTCCACGCTACTAAGTGGAAAAAAGGAAAGCTAATAATATGGACATTTACAGATGCCTGTTTTGAAATGCTCAGTTCATTAATTCTGTCTTGTAATTTAGTTCAAACTGCAGGACTAGAAAGATTCTGCCTTTGCATCAAATTTACTTATTAATTTCAAAGTAAGAGCTACTATTCTTTGTGTCTTCAGAGACTGACAAAGAAGGAGGGAAGGAGAAATAAAACTCTGTCAGGAAATCTGAGTTCTTGCCATAAACCCAGAAATGTCAACCCTGAACTCTTTGCTATAATCGCAACACCACTTCTCGACTCTGTGGAAGGATGTTATTCAAGCCGTTTCAGTGCCTGACTCTCTCCCATGTCTTCAAAAACCTCTGCTCATAGGATTCTGTAGGGACTTGATAACCAGTCTCCTTGAGCAGTTACTTCACTGCATGAAATACTCGGACTTACGTGTGTACTGCATCCTGTCCGGGAGGGACAAAGGGTGAATTATTAATTTCCATGAAAGAAGAACTTTAAGTTTCAGGGTTTTTTTGAATGAAGGTATGAATTATTCACTTGGTATTTCAAAGATACTTGCTTTTTAAGGAGGAAAGCCTTTTTAATAAGAATGCTAAGAAAAGCATTTTATACCTTTGTGTAAATGACCAATATGCTTAAGCTGCTGTAAAAGTCTTCCTTCAGTACTGCAATGTTAGATGAACTGGTTTGTATCAAGGTTTTTCTTTCATTGTTCTTAAAATTTCTTCTCTTCAAAACTTGCCCCCCCATTTTCCAACCCTTCTTTTGCTAAGGTCCCTTAGGAAGCCACATTTTCTGACTTCCCATACTATCACAGACTGATACTTTTCTCTCTGTTAATGATGCTTCAGTATCTCTTTCTTATCCACTAGCCAGATGACAGTTTTTATAGAAAGACATTCTTTTGCTGATGCTTTTTGCCAGATTGTTAGAAGAGTCAAGATAGTATTTCTGATTTAATTTTACTTTAAATTAGACCGATGCTGAGATGGGCAATGCTAACATAGACTCTCAAGGTATCGTAATAGTATTCCAGAGAATTTCCCACATACTTTTGATCTAAAATAACCACTTTCCCTCCCTCAAAACTGTGCTGAGTGTTAAAGCAGGTGAATGTAATTTCTTTTGTCTTGTATACGATACACAAAACAATGTGCAAATAGAACAACACTTTGCTTTGTGATGGACATTTACATATAACTCGTCTATTTTTCCTTCTCATAACTATTCATTTGCAGCATTATAGGACTTTTTTTTTGGCCTTTGGAATGGTGTTTTCTTACAGGCAGTGATGGACTTTGTAGCTTTACAGATGAGCAAACGCCTTACATTTAAAGAATTTATACTTTGTCAAGGGCATTTTGTTTGTTTTTCCTGACTTTCAATATGAAATGATTCGGTTTCTTCTGTGTTGTTTTGTTATGTTTATAGATTTAACCTTCTTCATAAAGTCACTTTGCATTATATAATAGTAAAAGACTCTTGCTTATTACAGAAATCTGAAGGCTAACCGGTTAACATAGAAAAAGGCAAATATTGGGAAAGGAACAATAAAATAACAAGCTTTTTTACAGAAAATATTTTCAAAAATACTTTATTACATTTCTTTCAATTTGTTCAAACTTTTACAAGCTATATAATAAATAATTCCAATATAAATTAACTATTATTTTATACACACGTATGTGTTTCACAGCAGCCTTCCTATATGGTAGGGTATATGTACGTTACCTGTGGACATAGACATTTGTTGTAGGTATATCCTTCTAGGCTGTCTTTCTGGTTTTATGCTTTGTGACATTTATATTATATATGCATAGGCACTATTTTCTACGTTACTGAAAATTTCTAAATTACTGTTGTAAAACTTTTAAAGCTTCAAAGATCTGATCTTCCACAGAAACTTTGTTTCTCCCAGTTACTATTATGGTAAATCAGTTATTTGCATGAAGACAAGGAGACTGGTAGAGTCTGAAAGCAGTGCTGCAGGACTGCTGCTCTGTTAATTTGGTTTATATCAGCTACTTCAAAGCCTTTGATATAGTTAGTCACAATCTATGTTACAAGGGAGAGAATATACAAAGTGATTTAGGTAATAGCAGGTGCTATTTGCTTTTTCCAAACAAGTACAGATACCTAAGCGATGACTGTATCTTCCACTCCTGCCACAAATGGGAACTGTTCCTGCATTTTTGTTTTGTGTGATCCGACTATAGAGATCAGTAATCGACTAAATATAAGTGTGTTTATTCAGTAAGATGATCTGCCTCAGACTTCTGGGAGGGGGAAAAACTACCCGTTAAATGTTGACTAGTGAGAAGTTGAGCAAAGGGATTTTTACTCCTTCTCCTCACTTAGTTGTCCAGTCAAATGAAGTTGTAGGCGTAGCACAGCCCTTTGCTTCACGGCTATGCCTGCTGTGATGCCAAGCATAGTCCATAATTACTTCTATACAATGTAAGTGTACGCATAGATGGATTTAAATGTTGGATAGTAATATCTGTATATAGAAAGGGACTGAAATAATCTCTGCATCACTAAGTGTAGCCTCCAGCTGTTTTCAGAAATTGAATCATAGAACATATTAGAGTCCCTTTCCTGAACAGCTTAAGATCCATTTTGAAGTGAGTCACATTTCTAGCATCTATGACTCTTGTTGGAAGGTTCCTCTAAAAACTCATTTTACTGATTAAACTAGAAGCCTTTTCCTAATTCTGGCCTAACTTTATTTGTGGCCAGTATGAATCCATTTGTTGATGTGCCAGTATTGTTTGGCCTAGATTGATCTTGGTTGTGTTCCACTTCCTGATGGGCTGTCATAATTGACTTCATTTTCTTTTTCCCAGGGTAAGCGCACCAGTCTGTTTAAGTCTTCCCTCAGAAGACAGATCTCTGTTCATTTGATTATCCTGGAACATTTCTCTGCACCTGATTCAGTTTGAATGTTATCTTTTTTGAACATAGATGATTGGAAGTGTAGACTGCATTCCTGCTGCAACGTCAGACGTGCTTTATACAATGGCATTTATTTCTTTTCCTTGCTGGAAATAGTGTTCCTGATGCATCACAGGATTTCAGCTGCCTTTTCCAAAGCTGTATCAAACAGGTGTCTTGGATATCCTGTGAAGGCCATCCTTTTCCTGTATTGCTTCCAGTTGTCTATATTCCATAGCAGTTCTCAAGTGCATAACACTGTAATTTGTAGTATTAAAATTTAATCCTCTTTCTAGGACATACAGCTCTTTGTCTATGATACTCTGGTCCTCACCCAGACTGGTGCTGCTTTTAACATGAGCAAACATTAATTAGTACATGTGGGTTTTTTGTGTCCAGGTCATCAGTGAAAATATTAAGACAAGACTTGAAATGGATCCTTGGAGAACTTCTTTAAGAATTGCCCTCATCCGAGTAGTTCCATTTTCAGTGTTTTCCATTTAGCCTGTTTCTTATCTAGCTCACATTTCTTGTGCTTATTTCCTCCATCATGTCTAACTAATATTCCATGCAGAGCAAGTCAGCACCTGAAAGTAATTGTGTTCTTTCAGAGGTGTATGCTTATCTTTTCAATACCCTTGTGAAGTCAAGATGTAATCTTTTCCATTTCCCTTGGTTTTATTTAAAATAATGTAAGTATTTTTATGGAAAAGAAACCTGTCAAAATCATCTTTCAGTAGAGACTAGAGAGGCAGCTAGTTGATCATTTTCCCTCTCTGTGCATTTATCAGAGTGCGTGTATGGGTACAGAGAACGATGAGGGCAGACTTCCCTGTTAGAATTGTTGATATGTTACCTGGGCTCTGAGCTTTCAGCAGCCCCAGTCCTGTGTCTGTGCAGCTGTGTTCATCACCATCAGATTCACATAGCATCTACGCCTTGTCTTCTCAACACCATTTAGGAAAATCGTTCTGCTTGCACGGCTTTGAATTATTGAAAATAGGGTATTTTATCTCTTGGAATCTGTCCTCTTTCCAAATATTTATGTGGGATTGCCTAGCGCCTGAAAAATATGTTCTTTTAATAGGGCTGTAGTGTCCACAATAGCTTAATGCTGCTCCATTACTCCTATCTGTGATAGTTGCCATAACTCTGATACTCAAGCTCAGTCCCTGCACAGAGTTTTATTAGTTTGCCTCCACATAATATGGGGCTGTCTGCAAGTGATGGTGCCAGCTGTGGTTGGCCTGATCTCAGGAGAATATTCGGATTTAGATAATAGCATTATTTTGTGGTTTTGTCCTCATTTGACAGGACATCTCTTCTAGTATAAAGTAGTACCCTGACATCATGGTAGGCAAAAATCCAGTGATATCTCTGTTCTTATTGTATGCATCAGCCTTTCACCATACTTGCTTTCATATGACTTAAATGAATTCCTGTACTCCCATTCTGCATGGACCAATTTTTTCATTAATCAGATGGTGCTTTCGAAGCCTGATCACCATGTCCTTCAAAAAGATAAATCATTTACATTTAACATGATGCTGTACTGGAAGGATCTTTTCTGTCTCATCTATGTTCAATATGAAATCTCTGCTTTTCAAATGGAGATTGAGAGAGGATCCTCTGAACTAATGCAGACCTAAAAATGCTTGTGGTAGCAGTAGGAGCTGGCACCATTCAGTAATTCACTTGGATTCTGAAAGCTGAGATTAATGCAAAGCTTGTACTTGTGAGCAATTTTACTGACTAGCTTTCTGGGCTAGCCAGCCCACAAGCATTGATCCTGTAACAACCTTCTCCCCCAGAGGAGAAAACCCCCATCCTTCTAAAATAGGGGCACTGTGATGTCCGTTCACTTTCAGCATTTCTCTCTTTCTGCCTTGTGTAATCAATCTTATTCAAGAGCTTTCTTTTACATTCTAATTATGCAATGCCAAAGGGACTCTCCTCTTAGATGAGGTCTTTAAGGGCTACTGATAATGTGCATAACATTTTCCAGCACCAAATTTGAACTCAAAATTAGCAGAAAAAGGCAGGGGCTGAAGTTAGGCTAGAAGCAAAGTTAATGTTTTTAGCAGGGAGTGTAATTAGCCAAAAGAGCGGCTTCTGGTAGGAGTAGCTGATCCATGGTCATTAAAATGTCAAAGACTTACTGTGGTTTTGTTTGTTTCCTTGTATTTAATATGAGCCATATGGCAATGAACAATACTGCATTTTGAGTACCCAAGAAGGGGAATTCTTTATTAACAAAGGCTTTATAGTAACATGTGTGAAAGAGGGCTTTCATTATATTTGTAGGGTTAATTTATATAGGGTAATGTTTGGTCTCAGTTAATCCATCTGTCTAATATTGTAACAATATTTTAATGAAACCTTGAGCCAGATGCCAACATAGTAAAAGCTGCCTATTTTATCTGTTGGTTTTCAGTAAAATATTGAGGATTGAAGAGCTGGAAATCTAACTAACAAAGGGGAATTACAATGATTGTCATTGTTTTCAACAGGGTCAAAATTTTATGGAGCATTTACACTTTCAGCAACTGAAGTAGTGAAATATAAGTATACAGATTTAAGATTAGCTTTATGAATGTAACAGAAGCAGTTACTGTAAAACCTGCAATTCTATCATAATTAGCAGGTCATAGTGTTTTGTAATACAGAGGCAAAAAACCCACCTCACAAAACCAGCACAAATTGCATGTTGACTTCCTTCCTAGTTAATGATACTCACAAAGCTGGTCACAAACCTTTCATTGCTAACTTAACACTAAATTGATACTGGCCGTTCTGTTTATTGTTACCTAGTGTAGTTATCTGTATTCTCAGCCCTTTGACTAGAAGTGTCCAGTAGACATTAATCTATGCTCATTACATGCAAATTTTAACTGTGTATTGAGTCTTTGAATTGGCCACTGATGCTGAAGGGACATAGACTTAACTTACCAGGGCACTACTAGACCTTTGTGGTCCTGACCAGCCTTACCCTGGGCCCCTGCTTACACCCCTTCCTGTGGGCCTGGGAGCATGATTTCAGCTCAGCCCAGGGCCTTCACTCCCCTCCTGGGCTATGTTGGAAGACCACTAGTCTCCAGCTCAGTCCTGTCCTGCCTGGCCATGGGCTGTTTTGATTGACACCCTAATCTGAAGACTGATTTCCTGACTTGACCCCAGCCCTGCCTCATGACCATGAATTTGCCTGATGATCTGTATTCTTGGCTGAGCCTGGCTGCCATCTCCGGGGCTGTGCTGCCCTCTTCACCTTGACTGGGTACCATGGGGATGGGCCCTGGTTGGCAAGATGCCCACCCTGATGGCTCTTTATCATGCTCAGCTCCCACCTTTCCATCCCGTGGGAAGCAGCCAGCCCTCACTACACTGCTGTAACTGTCTACTGAAGTAGTTAGAAAAGCTTAGATTCAGCTGCTGCTTCAGTTTACAAAGGGTTGTTGCTTATGGATGTTGGCATCATGGGTTGAGTGAGCCCCTGAAATATTAAAAAGAAATCTGAAGCAGTCAACCTTAGTGGGATTCTGGTCACTAAAAGGTTTATATTTAATGGTTTACATGCATGAGTCTGTGGTTAAGGAGTTTTTACAGAGATGTACTCGATCATTTGCATTAGAACATCAAACCCGTTTGGGACTGTATTTAGCAAACTTATGGGTAATATTCCACCCTATTGCAGAACAAGAGACTTTTATTAGACCTTCATTTCTTCACTGCAGAATAGTTAGATATCACACGAGGTAACTACTCTAGGTGGCTGGTGGGCAATTCCTGCATTCCTGATTTACTGAGTCTTTAAAATTTCACTGCTGTCAGACCCTTGGATGCACTTGTGGCTGGATAATATTTTCATTTCTGTGGCTTTTGGAGAAATCCAACTTTTAGTTATGCTGCACAACTTTGGTATTCCTCCTCCCTCTCCCTATTATATGTGTAACATTTTTTGTCCTCAGACTATTACGTCTAGCAGTACATGACTAATGGCTCATTGCAGCTCAGTAAAATGTCACTGTTATGAATATATTGCACAGTGAGCCTGCCTTGCACATCTTTGGTGCAATATTTATTATTCAGCTCTTTCTGGAGTCAATGGAAAGATTCCTATTAGGCTGCAAAGACTTTTGGAGCTGATCTGAGTTTGCTTATAGTGTGCCTGGCTACTGAGCAAAAAAAGGGCACATTTATACACTGAGTAGCCATCTCTTTTATGACCTTAATGCAGTCACTACTGGTGACTAAAATGGAAGTTTCAGCATACTCTGGTCGCATGACTACATATCCAGAGCCTCTGAAGAGCTCATAGGTTTTCACATGGGCTAACAACCAGATGCATTAGGACTACATCTACTTCTTGAACAGGTAGTCTATAACAGATGCCCACTGAAATATCACTCATGATGGTCTGCCCACTGATCCTAACCCATAAATTGTCAGCTGGCTCATGTCTTTCCCTAGGCTGAGCTCTGTGCATTCCCACTACTTCCCGGTCGCTCCTTCCTAAAGAGCCTCCTTTCTGAATTTTGCCTTAACCCTCATTAACTGCATTTCATCCCTGTTTGTAATTTTGCCTGCTTTGAGCTCTTTTGACTGTTTACACATTCCACTCTATGCCTACTATTACCTTTCCCCATATTTTCTTGTCCCTATTCTTACGTGTCTCCCTGTCTGTCTTCCTCTGTCCTCTCTTCCTCTCTCACCACTTTGACTTCAGTATCTCTATATCAGTAGTTATCTGGGGCAGTGGAAGACCCACACCTCAACGGCTGTGCTTTGATGCCATTCCCTCAGTTGTGCTTTTTCTTCTGTGCTCATGCATGGCCCTCAGGGCTTCCTTTTTTGTAAAGTAGTTCTCTTGAAACAAAACCAGTCTGTTTTCTTATAGTCTTAGATCACTGTAATTACTTAAGTTGGTAAGTAAAATTGTGAAGGCACTGATGCTTCCTTAAGAAAAAAACAGGATGTATTATACCAGCTAGGTTAATCTGTGATGGGTAGTATAAAGAGGATCTAAAATAAAGGTATGCTCTGGGCTTGGATTTCATGGAGTTCTGTTTCTTCTTGATGTATTTACATCCCAAGCTTGACTACTCTGTATATAGTCAAAGAAACTACACGTGCAATTTGTCTTGTGCGAGAAAAATGTACCTTTTTTAAAGACGTCAAGATTATTTCATGTGATGGTACTGACCTGTGCCATTCTGTGTGGGTTCATGTGTTTGGCAACAATAGCTGTGGTATCCCAGCAGGTTTTTTGCTGGATATCACAGCAAAACAGGAAATCACTGGCTCAATTCCAAAGCAGGGGAACAAAACAACATGGAATACAAGCTTAAACTGATTTACAGGACAAATATGCAAATGGTTGGAACAGTCAACATTCACTTCTAACGCATTCTTAAAAGTTTGCTACTACTTTTAAAATAGTAAAACTGAGTAATATTGTTCTTTGTGTTATCTCTTTGGTCTGAGATATACTAATTTCCACTGCAGAAGGTGCAAACTCCCGTAAGATAGCATTTGCTGACAAGACATCGACCATGAATAAGTAGTTTGAATCCATTGTTCCTAGGTAACTGGTGTTCTTTGCTAAGCCTTGAAATTATGGAACTGATTCTTCATTGAGGATGATGTAAATTGAGACTACCTCTGCAGAAATAAATGCAATCATAAGAAGATAAGAGGGCAGAGAAGAAGGCTCAACATCTCTGAAGGGAGGTGACATTTTCAGCCTAAAAGATTGTTAGTTTTTATAATAAAGTATGACTGATTCCCAGAAGACAAAAATTGTCTGAAATTAAATGCTTCAGATTTACAAGCAACAATGAGTCATGGGTAGATATAGAGAAGAGTAGCAAACCAGCAATGACAGAAAGTGGGTGTTAAGAATAATACAAAATAAATCTGAGATCTGAGAGCTGAATATTCATAATTAATCTCATTCTATTTCAGCTTTCTAGAAAGATGTTATTCAAGTATTATTACATTAGCTAGTTTTTCAACTTCAGCAATCCCAAATAAGATGAATAATTTGTTATCCGAAATAGCTAAATATTCATGTATATGACATTCAAGAATCTTAGCCCTTAGAAAAGGTGATGGAAAGGAAAGAGTAAAACGTGATGAATAGGAAAAAAAAAAAAAGAAAAAAAAAGAAAAAAAAAAAGAAATACCATCAGTTGATTATGTGGAAAAGTGTGGTTAGTTTTCCCAGTCCAGTGTAACAAGAGATACTTGAAGACCTACTCATGGTGAGTCTTCTTATCGCTTGCTGAAATTCAAGACTGACTCCAGTACAGACTTGAAACTGAAATAGGTTTCCTCACTAATACAGACTTCACTTCTGTTGTGTTAGCACAGGCTCACATATGCATGCTGACTTATACCAGCTGCCAGTTCTAGCTTGCTGGCAGGAAGCTGGTATTTTATTCTTTTGTTGTGTTGTTTTGTTTTTTTCATCTGAGCACTAAGATCCTTAGTTTACTATCTGTACCTCATTTTGAAAGAGCAGTGGCTCTGGCTGATGGAAGAAACCAGATTAAGTCACAGGCCATAGTGTTCCATTAATTAACACCAAAAACAACTGGAAACAAGCTAAACAATCAGCCAACTAGAAGGAGGTGCACAAGCACGTCACAAAAGATGTGACTGTAAGCTGATGGCTACAGTCAGTTTCATCAGGGAATGAAAAGAATGTGCAAAATGTCAGTGCTTCTGAAGCCTTCTCCATGGATGTCATGGCTTAGACCCACCTGGGGGCTGAGCACCACCTGGCCACTTGCTCACACCCCTCCCCTCAGTGGGATGGGAAGGAGAATACAGAGAAAAATGCAAAACCCTGTTGGTTGAGATAAAGAGAATTTAAGAGAACAATGCAAGAAGAGAGGAAACAACAGTAATAACAGTAACAGCAATGAAACAATACATAGAGCAAGTGATGTGGAACACACCAACAGCACCACACCAGAGACCCACCTTGCCTGTATCAAATACCCTATTGGATGGTTCACTTGTATATTCTGGCTGTGGCCCCTCCCAGCTTGTGGTGAAAATGAACACTATCCTAGCCCAGCCCAGGACAATGGGCCTTCTTTCTAATTGTTTAGGTAGTTGTCCTGTTTTCTCTGGGACAGAATCATAGGCCAGCCATGGTCTGCAGGCTGTGAGCAGTTTGGAATCAGCCAGGGCAGCTGGCCCAAGCTGCTCACATGTGTATCCCAGACCATAAAACTCACACTCAGTATAAAGCGGGAAGTTTGCCAAGGACGGGGTCCCTTGCTTGGGGTCTTACTTGGGCTCCTGCTGGCCCTGCTCCTCTTCCTTCTCCCAAGGACTGCCTTCCTGTTTTATTGTGACTGCTGTACTCTTGCTGGGCTGAGTATAACTATGTACATTTTATATTGGCATTGGTATTAGTTTTGCTGTTTCCTTAAATCTCTTTTAATTTCAACCCATGGGTCTTCTCTCCTTTTCCAGATTCCCCTTTTCTGCTGGAGAGGGGTGATCAGGTGATGAAGCAACTGCTACAGTGGA
>JAAGNO010011269.1:28529-42688 GCA_033439905.1 Ceryle rudis
GGTCTTCTCTCCTTTTCCAGATTCCCCTTTTCTGCTGGAGAGGGGTGATCAGGTGATGAAGCAACTGCTACAGTGGAGCCCTGGATACAGGTTGAAAGTAGACAGTAATCCCAAACCAAACCACAAATCATCTGAAGAACAGAGGGTGATAATTTTTCAAACAATGTTGCTGGAGGAATGGACTAGTCTAGGAGGAAAGGACACACATCTTTCCAGTTTGATCTCGCTCCTCCTTTATGATTCTCCAATAGCCATGTGCCAGCTGCAATGTAAAAGAGTCTCCTGAGCTTCACAGCCCATTCTGTTAATGGAGGTGCTCTCACATTCATATTTGTACTTATTTTTGAGGACTTGATCCTTCAGTCTTTGCAGGAATAAAACTGTGTTTGTTGCAGCAAGAATATTGACACAAAATGGTCAATGGATGGAATCAATGACCTTAAAGGTCTGTTCCAACATAAATGATTCTATGATCCTAGAAGTTATGATCAGCCTTTTCACCAGACAACAGTCTTTGTTTGCAGTAAAGAATATCTAATGCTGATTAAGTTCACTCTGTAGACTTTAGGTTTGGTGGTATGCCTAAAATAGACCTTTCTCCAGACCAGAACTTCTAAATTTCAATATTCTTTGCATGGGGACTACTTCTTGCTCTGCCACTTTTTATCTTCCTATGCATGGGCCAAATTGCAAGTCTGTAGTGTACCCTATGGACAGAATTAGGAATTTCAAAGAGTTAATCAAGTAAAGTTTTGCATTAACAAATAAAAGAGTTGCCATTTAGATTTGGGTCCAATGTCAGGTATCTATTTATCAAATGCATGCGCAGTGCCCGGTACTTCGAGGAAAAGATGCAAAAGCTTGGCAGACTCCTCCTGTGTTGACACTTTTGATCTCTATGTAGGGATTGGCCAAGTCTGTAAAGTAGCCAGTCTAATGTCCTTTCCAAGATCTTTATCAGTCTTATGCTACCACTTGATACCTTCAATGGAAGGCAAACTTTCAGTCTAAGTTTTGCACATTGGTAGATATTGGACAGCCTCTGGCAATGAATTTGTTAGTTTTATTTCTGTTTGTGTGAAAATGTAGTTCATCAGTTGGGAATTTACTTTCTTTTCACTTGAGTATATATGTCCTTATTCTCCTGTCGCAAGTCAGAGATGGTAGTTTCTCAGTGTTCCACTCATAATACACATTATATACTTGATGTCACTTAGTATTCCTCTTTCTGATGTAAAGTACAAATCCTTACAGCATCCCCTTGTATTTCTTTGTTGCTAACCAAACAATTCTGATTCTGATACATATTTTTATAGGATAGGTGTCCAGTGCTGAACAGAATATGCCAGGCATATTCTTCTAAAGATATTGTCTGTGGCACTGGTAGGATTTGGGGGGTTGCTTTTTCTCTTTTTTTTCCCTATTTTTATTCATTTTATCTGTCTTTTTGTAATAACATGCATATCTCTGTGGATATACTTAAACTGTACAGGTGGTTTATATATTTCTCTTAAACATGTATGCTCTTCAGTGTGCATATTAAATTCTCAGTTCAGTTCTGCTATCATATTGCTCTTGTTTAGGTCTTTCTGCACTTTTGTACAGTCTTCTGTGGACATTGCAAACAAGTAACTTGGTGCAATATGCATTTTATCACCTTACAATTTTTTTTAATGCAGCATTGCATATTGTCTTTAATAATTCTGTGTTATTTTTATATAAACTGCATCTGCAGTCTCAGATGCATTATTTAGGTTTGAGGACTCACTGGTTTTGAACTACTAATTTGCTTTTCCTTCCATAGCTCTTTTTCTGAGTCTCCCTCTCTTTGTTCATTCTGTCTCAGTTCAATGGTTTTCTAGTGCTTGGCACCTGAATGTTTCTTATCATTGGGATACATTTGAATAATTCGATGAATGCCAAACTAATACATGAGTGTGAAGAGACAAAATCCTAATTGTGAGCTTCTAGCAATGTCCTAGTCTGTGTTTACAGAGATGTGTTTCCCTGGTTTTGAATTTGTAAAAGGAAGCTCATAAAAGCTGTCAGACAGGTTTCTCACTGCAGATTTTATATGAGAAAGCCTCTTAGAACTTAACTTAGCTGATCTGGATAGAAATTAATCCTCTGAAAAAAATAACGAACAGGTAACATAGTTTAAAAATGCCACTGAATATTCTATGTTTGTGTGCCAAATATTTCTGCAGCCAGTCATCAAAAAAAGCAAAGATGATGATCAGTACATTGCCTTAAAATGTACTCACTATGGGTAAGCTTCAGTGCCTAAAATTCTCATCTAATAAGTCTAAAGGAATATTAAAACTAACTCCAGGATTACCTTGAAGGATGGAAAGTATGCACTGAAGGGAAAACATGATTTTACTTTGGGAATAATTTGATTTGGTCAATGAAACTGGAAGTAAAATTTTACACTAATCAAAAATCTCTTTACTAGGGCTAGGTACACTCTCTTTCTTAATGTCTGCCATTTTCCAGTAGACTAGTGGGCCTAAAGGGGGAAAAAAAAAAAAAGCTACAGTTTACAGCTTGGACAGTATATAAAACAAACCAGTAAGAAACACCAGTGATGGTTTTATGCAAGCATATGGAACGAATCATAACCTGGTTGCATTTTGTATTGGATTTGGTGTTGTCTTTCACTGTTGGGAGAAAAAATGGAATCTGTCTGTAAAACTTGTTTTTTTGAGTAACAAGACGTGTACATTACTGTAAGCTGTCACTTTCTAGTTACTTTTATAGTTATGGGTGAATATAACCTAAGTGACTGATTCTGTCACACTTCATAAAATAGAAAAAGATTATCTGTACACTTACAAGTAGGAATAATGCTGAAAGTGGCACATAGACAGTATTTGCCATAAATACTCTTAGTATTAAAGGGTTGTTCTCAGTTCAGTTCCTGAAGAACTACTTTTGAAGATGTAATCTAAGAAGTACCTAAACTGAACAGCAGAGCAGAACAATGCCTCGCTGCTTCAGCTGTCCTACTAAAATATTGTATTATGCATTTATTTCATCTATAAATAGAATTTTTGTTTACTGCATACAGATTAAAGATGAGAAGTATTCTTTCTTTTTCAAAGCAATTTGTTGCATTTCAAATATTATATATTCATTTCTTCCAAAGCCAACCATAGCCTTTACTTGTAAAGAAACCCAAACAAACAACTGAACAGCTTTTCATACTATATGAATGACTCTAGCACATAATAAATTTTCTTTTTCAAATGCTGACGTGAAACATTGTAATGCATATCTGTACCGTGTATATCCCGTAGAGATGCATATAAACTATTTTGAGTGATTTAATTTTGTGCATTTAAGTTCCACTTTTGTTAAGCTCATAACCTAGAAAGCTCTGGACAAGAAAATACAATTATTGCTGCAAGGCAAAATGTATTTTTGGAGAACAATTTTATTTATGTACCCAGGGTCTTCCCAGAAATAACCTTTTCTTCTATTTACATCGTTTTGCCATCGCTATGAATGCATTTGTGTTTGAAATAGCAAATACTGATCAGCAATGGATAGAAGTGCGTAAGGAAAAGGTGACAAGAAGATGATGATATCATGAAAACAGAACAGATGTTGCTTAATAAATCAGTTCATCTTTAACATTTGATCTTTGCTGCTAAAATTTTGACAATTCTATAAATACCTTCCATTGTCTCTTATTACCTAAAAAGCCCAAGGGCTGTTTGGAGATGGTTGTTATTTTAAGTGCTTTGCAATTTACAATAAAATCTGCTTTCAGCTCTTTGCTAGACAACACTGTATGCAGATATTCTTCAGAGAAAGGATGAATATGAACTAAAACCCCACAGTGTTCAACCTCAATGAACTGAAGAAGTTTTACTTTTGATTTGAATCAGAATTAAAAAACTTTCCTGCTGACAGCCATCTCTGCACTGCTTTGGAGACGCAGCCGCTGAAAAGCATCCTTTAAGACAAAACAGAAGTATCTATTTAGGCTTTCTAAAGATGGCAGATTTTGAGCCTGCTTTTTCTTCCTTCTGTGTTAGTGCTGAAATCAAGTATTGAAAAGAGTTGAACTAAGCAAATTTTGACCTGTAAATGAAGCAAGTCTTCATGTTTCGCATGTCTCTGACAGAATGCAAAGTGATGTCTGAACGCAGAGGTATTTATCCAGTTGAGATATGTTACATTTGCTATCCAGGCAGCCCATATCTATCTGTGGTTTCTAAACCAAGCAAAGGTCTAATTATTCAGATGTCTGTCAAGAGTATACCATAGCTACCAAAGCTTACCTGGATTCCATCAAAAATTGTAACTTGGGCTCATTGATGAAAAGTAGTGAAAGAGGAAAGGGAAATGCACTAACCACGATATCATAAAGCAGTTACAGAAACAGCTAAAAGAAGCATCCAGGCAGTGTCACATTTGACTAATAGAAAATGAACCAAAACATTAACTAGGAAAGTGGGAGACTTCTTGGGCTCATCTGAAGCCTTGAAGCTGTGAAGTGACACCATGGTTTTAGCCAAATAAAAAAATGCAGGGAAGGTCAATAGGATATGAGAAGAGAGAAAATCATCCGAATTGCCTGGAAATTTCAAATTCCGTATTGGTTTAGAGGAGAACACAGGACAATGGGCATATAGGAGAAACTTTAGAGGATCTATGAAAACTTTCATAGGCTCTGAGCAGTCCAAGTAAAAGGAAAAAGAAAAGGAAAAAAAAGAAAAAGAGGATTTGGAAGTTTTTGCTTGCGTGGGTGGAGTTTTATTTCTCCCTGGGGTTAGCTGAATTTTAAAATAGAAAGCGAGACATAAATAATTCACTACAGTCCCAGCTAACTGAAGTTTTCTTCAGGAGGATAATGCTCAGTCCCTGTGTCTGTATGCAGTAATATCAGCACTCCTGATCAGCTATTCCCCGATCGACCTTGGAGTCTTTTGGGACTTTCTAGCAAAAGCAAAAATAATGTATTGTGTATTATTTGATGCAGAGCTAGAATAACCTGGGGAAAAAATATCCCTTAAAGAACTAACTAAATTTCCCTATAATATTTACACTGAGGAATCAGATGAAGTGATGAGGCTTACTAGCAGTTTCGGGGCCAGAGATACAAGGCAACCTGTTTTAATTGTATCCAGCAATGGGCAGTAGTGCAGCCACACATTAGTCATATCTTCCCAGTAGGCCACGAACTATTTGTACTACCTGCTTTCAGTCAGATGTTTTATTTGGAAGAGCGAGGATTCTAGATTCAGTCTATAAATTGTTTAGATTGTGCTAGTGCTGTAATTCTAATAGCAGAGTAAAAGAGGCTGGTAAATAAATAGTGCTACTACCATGCTTGTGAATTCAGCCTTCAGGCAGATTTTCAATAAATGATGAGAATGAGAGGCAACACATGGAGTCCTGAAGAACTGCCAGGTTTGCAGAAAAGGAAAAGTGGAAAAAAAAAAGCAGGGAAGATAACCTGCTTAAAAGAGGCTTTTCTGGCCACCTAAGCATTTTTATAGAAGCACAGTGCTGAAGTAAAGATGTTTAATCAAGTATTTAAACATCAGTCCTACCTACCACAGTGGCTGACAAAACATTCTGAAAGCAGTATCATCTATCCGGTGTATATGGATATGCTTTAATGTCTCAACCAATTTCATACCAGATTTTTCATTTTCATAGAGTGTTTCATTCTCTTTCAGTGAGGATTGAAGTCAGAAAGAGGGCTCTGCCTCAAAAGTGGCTTTAGCAAAGTTGTGACCTCTTTCACAACATTTAGTTATGAGAATTTTCCTGTTGACTTCAGAGAAAGTTGGGCTGGGCTTATAATGCTTGGTACATGGAACATTTCATTCATTGTTGTCTTCCTCAATGCCAGGAGTGGGTACTGGTTTTGGTTTGTCTGGGCTTTGTAGAATTTGTTTCATGCTAATGTGTTACTGGCACATCACCACAAAAGCAAAGCATATTGCTCCTACTTCAGGATGGAACTGTTACTCTTTTATTAGTGGGAGGGTTAAAATATTATTCCCTTTATATGTCTTTTTGCCTTTGGCAGCTTGGGGAGAGGATTAATAAATTTGGGTCTGAATAACTGTAGTAAATAGAGGTACTGTGATGCATGGCATAGCACTGTATACAGATGCATGTTCACCTACATTTACATATAAAGTGGCACTTTATTTTGGTCTCATTTACATTAATGGGAGCTATGAAAAACTTATTTTAAATAAGTGGATTTTAATAAGAACAGGACTAGGAATAGAGGCAAATGTATTAATAATGAACTCTGTACAGTCTGGGATACTCTGTAAAGGAAAATAATTGGATTGTATTTTTTTGTACAACAGTTTTTGTGATCCTTCAACAAATTAGGAGTTTGTCTCCATCTGCAAGGGAGTGTTTTCAGTGGGTAGTTAAAAGATTTTGTCTTAATCTGGCACCTTTATAATTTCTCAGTTGTGTTACAACAGTGCCAACTATTCGGAAATGAAGTCTTCCATACTTAGGCACCATCCAGCACAAAATGTTACTGAGAAATGTCTTCTGCCTCACAGATCATCAGTGACACACTCAAGCTCCCCTTTCTCTGCTAAAATTACTACTGAATTTTGAATTAAATCACTTCTTTGACCCTCATAGTCAACATCTTCCAAGGTGTGTGTAAACAGACAACTAAACCCTGAAATAAAAGCCATCATCAGCAACTAACTTTGCTTGACACAGTGCAGGTAAAACTCATATGTTCAGATGTCATATTTTTTCAGGCTAGTCAGACATGGGACTAAATGACCACAGAAATTAGACTGACACAAACTTCACTGCCCTGCATTTAAAACTTAACATGCCATTCATATACTTACCTTCTCTAAATTTTATGCTTGGTAGCATATATAGTTTAAAAGATCTATCTGAAAAATATTCAGTCAATATATTCTTCTTCTATGGAGTAAGATGAGAGCAGCAATCTAAGTGCAAAGGAAGAGGCAGGTAGGCAAGTTGCCTTTACTCACTATGGTAAAAGCAAATACTGTGGTGTTGAGCCACAATCATGTGATATGTGGTGCTGTTGCTGCTCCAGGCTAGACCAGAGCTGCAACACATGCTGCTCATAAGGAAACATGCAACACATAAGGGAAGCCTGGGAGATCAGTAATTTTAGGAAGAATATTTACAACAATATAAAGGAAAATATTTTCTTTTCTTGTGTTTCTTCATTTATCTTGTATTTTTATCCTTGCAGTTATGTTGAATTCAGGAAAAGATTATTTGATGCAGCTTCTTTTGGACATTTGCAAATTATTCTGATCAGTAATGGTGAACTGTGCAACCCTTTGCTAAATTTTAGTGATACCAGATACCTCATTCATATCCTTAGGACAAGAAACAGGAGTTCTAGAATATTTCAAGAGGAGCAGTAATAAATAGGTAGATTTCTTTTTTGGAAAAATAGTTTCCGTATTTTCATTAAAAGTTGATTTATCTTTGAAAGCAGAAAGAAGTATCAGCACTGAGTATCAGCCTGTATTAGGAAGTGGGATTTTACAGTGCTGGTGATTCAGGAGGCTGGCTAGTATTTGCAAATATAATTGTCAAGTTCGTTTCAAAGATGAAGTGAGCAGAACCAGTAACATTTTAATTGGCCATTTTAGTGAAGTTTTGCAGAAGCTGGACACATACAAGCAACGCTTCAGTTACTAATAGCTGAATTTTTGATCGAGTAAAATTTTCATGGCTTTCTTAACGATGCTCAAAACTTGAAAGGCAACAGATACAGGTTACCAAATGAAGAATAAAAGCATATAACTGCACTCTAAGGAAAGAGTGAGAGGTGCTTTTTTGTTTTTAACAGCTCGTTTTTCATTGCATACTACAGTAACTGACAATTAGTAAGATAATTTCAGTAAAAGTTTTGACATAGTACTGTGAATTCTTCAGCCAGCTTCAGTATATCTCCTAACATTGACAAAGGTAGTCCAGCTCTTACATTCTTCATGGAGTTGGATGGAGTTTTGCCTGAGTATGGAAGAGGATGTGGGACTTCAAGTGATAAATCCAAATGATCTATTAGTTCTCTTGTTCACCCTTGTTTTGCTTTCCTTTTGTTAGTGCTACTGAGTCAGCTGGTCAAATTCTGTTGTTTATAATAGGTGGTAGATTTGGAATTACCCAAATTTTGTGGAAGGCTGTAACTTTCCTACACCGTGGCTCCACATTACGGATGTACAGCACAATCAATACTTCCTGAACATGCTGTACAAAAATAGTACTTTTGACTGTTGCCAGCTCATATCTTAAACCAGAGTCTAATCTTATTCCTTAAATTATCAGCTTTCAGTTTGAGATTAGAATTGATTTGCTATCAAAAGCAGTAGTTCTTAATAGAACCTGTGCAGAAGCCCTACGCCTGTCCTAGCTCCTCCACCTTATTGCACACTCTTTCCCTGCTTTGCTTCAGTTTTCAGTGGAAGTGAACCCAACTGTGGGGATTAGGCAGGCACCCCCAGGTTCTCATCTGTAAAATCCACTCGCTTTATATGCAGCCAAGGAGTGCTAGTCTGTAGTTAAAGAAAGCTTCTAGCCATAGTAGCTGTGAAGAAGAGCTTGAAAATGTGAACATAAATATGCTGACATCAGAAGGCTAAACTATAAAAAACCTGCAGGTTTTGAAATTTCATTATCTTTTTTTTGAGGAACTGATATTTCCCTTACTACAGTTCTGTTTGGAAATAGATTTTTACCTTTGCTGAGGGTATCTTTCTGTTTGCTGTGTTAAACCTTGCAGAGATGGTGCTTGTCAAACAGATTAATCCCTTGTGTAATTTCATTGGCTTCCCTGGAGCTTTTCCCAGTGCTCTTTTAGGAGAATCTCAAATGGTGCATAAACTGTTTCTCTGGTTGGAGCTCTCTCTTGTTCTGCATATGTGGAAATGATGACTATAACTTGGCCTTTAAGCTTTGGCTGTTTGAAGAACTGTGTTCCCCAGTAAGCTTGGTTGTGTGACTGGCATTAAGTCTAATAGTGATGAAGACTGATGTCACATTATATGTATCACAGTACTCAGCTTGAAAAAACAGGTCTAGGATCTACCCTTTGTCCTCTTCTAAGGCTAGTTAAGATGCTGAGCTTACAACCAGAAACATACTGGGGTTCTGGGTGCATAAAGAAACGTGTGTCCAACAGGTCAAAGGAGGTTCTCCTCCCCCTCTACTAGTGAGACCACACCTGGAGTATTGTGTTCATTTCTGGTCTCCCCCAGTTCGAGAGGGACAGGGAAATACTAGAGAGAATCGAACAGAGAGCTACAAAGATGATTACAGGACTGGAACATCTCTCTGATGAGGAAAGGCTGAGAGCCCTGGTTCTGTTTAGCCTAGAACAGAGCAGACTGAGAGGGGATCTTATGCATGTTTACTAATATCTGAAGGGTGGGTGTCAAGTAGAAGGGGCCAGTCTCTTTTCAGCTGTGCCCTGTGATAGGACAAGAGGTGATGGTCGCAAGGTGAAACACAGGAAGTTCCACCTCAACACAAGGAAAAACTTCTTCTCTGGGAGAGTGACAGAGCCTGGAACATGCTGCTCAGGGAGGTTGTGGACTCTCCTCTAGAAACTTTTCAGACCCACCTGGATCTCTTCCTGTGTGGCCTGCCCTGGGTGTTCCTGTGCTGGCAGGGGGTTAGGACCCTATGATCTCCAGAGATCCCTTCCAACCCCTACCATTCTGTGATTCTACGATACCTTTTTTAAAGCACAATGCACTTGAATATTAAAAAACACTTGACTGTTTTAAATAAAATAGTTTTATAGTTAAAAGCAGTAAGTTTATTCTATGAATCTCTTTTTTCATGAAGGGAACAAAGCAGTTTTCCCTTTCCTCTGTTCCCCATAGGAATCTTACTTTCTTTTAGAACTAAACAACTCACCTTCAGCATGCTCTGCTCTCCTGGACCTCTGACCTTTGCTTTTGACTCTGAACTGGTGTATCCATCAGAGATAAACCATTTCCCCTCCTGTTTTTTCCCCCCATTTAAGTAACACCAGTTTAAAGGATCGTTGACAAGCAGATCTAACTAGACACGAGGGGGCATTAACTTCTGGTAGCTATATATGGCAATGTGCCAGTCTGGACAGGGTGTGGAAAATGTAATTTTATTGATCCTGGGAGGAAGGAAAGGAGACAGAGAGATTGACCAAATCCATGCCACAAGATGAAATTCATGAATCCCTTCTTTCTGCTCCCTAGAAATCTTCCAGGTTGAACTTAACAAGTACAAGAGAGCTTGTTCCAGGAGAAAGAATAATAAGGGTGTTTGAACAAGGAGTGTTGGTGCTGAGGTAAAGAACATGATTTCTGAAAAAAAGTGTGATGGGCCGGGTGCTTTTTAGCATGTGCAGCTTAGATTGTTGGCTGATGGTAAAATGTGTCAGCTGAATATTTTATTCACTTGAAAATAATGCTGATTTATATTAATCAAAACTCTGTGTGGATTCAACAATTTGGTCAAGAAACTCTATTGGAAATTCAAATGTTGTCATCAAAAGTCAAAGTATTTTGAGTTGATTTTTTCTTAATTAAATGCTTCCGATTTCCATTTCAGAACATTTTCTGTCTAAGCATCTTTACATGAAGCAGCAAGGAAGAATAGCATTTCCTGGGTGGCAGCACTATTTCTAGACTTCTTTGCTTGTTTCTCTGGAGAAAAATTGAATAAACACTTCAGTCTGAGGTGTTTTCTTTGTCTTCTCAGCTTCCAAGTCAGTAGTTGGTTTAGTACAGTTAGTTTCACAGATTCAGCTAAAAGCATCCCCTACGTCCATTATTTAGCATATAGAATGATGGGGACAAATTGGATTGAGAATCCCACAGATTTCAAGAGGTGCAATTGATATTCATATATGGCATCAAAGCTGTGGGTTTTGGCTTTTTTTCTCATTCATTTGCATGTGATCATCTTGATGAATTCACTTGTTTGCTCATCCTTGGTTCAGTTAAATATGATCTGAATATTCATCTACTTAAAACTGCAACTCAAAGTCCTGGAAATATGTCCTTTACTTGAATTTGAGTTTTGACTTTGGTTTTAGTTATTCTCTATCCCATTTAATGGAAGTTAGAATTTGACCTTTGAAGGTGTTCAGAAAGATTTTGTGATTCAATAGAGATTTCATCCTTCTGTGACAAGTTCCAGTTTCTGGTTGTTCAAAGAACGACAAATCTGGAGTTTCTGGAAGAGCAGGACTGAAAATTAAGTGCTAATTTTCTGTCATTATGTTACATTACAAGAATGATTGAGTGTCTGCAGAGAAGATTTGCTTTAGAAAACAGTGTACTTCTGCAGTGGTGAGAGGGGAAAAAAGGCTGATAAAGAGCATGCAGCTACTTTCCAGAACTTCTGCTAGTTGCAAATGATTACTGGCAGTGGCTTTATCTCTAATTTGTATCTTCCACTATTTAAAGAAAAATGCTACTATCAAAATTAAATTAATAAATGTGAGTATGTGGGCACCTAACAAGAAGTTTTCAAAAGTTCAGTACTTAGTTTTTTTTCTTTTCAATAATCTAATTGATAAAAGGTATTGATAACAATCAGTCAAAACCCACAGTGTCTCACTAAATCAAGTCAAATAACATTAAACAAAGGACTATTTCTTTTTTTTGTCTTACAGTAATACAAAATGTAAGTAGTTTCATTGCTGTAAATGGAGCAAATCAGTGCAAATGAGAACATAAACAAGTCTTGAAACATTTGAATGATTTGTATAGAGACCAAATAAAATCCAGACAATTTATGTGCTGCATAATAGCTTAGGGGAAAAAGACCATTATGCTGAAATAATTTTTTGTCCAGTTTTTCTAAATGAGTTATTTTATTTGTATTTGTACATCTGTCCTGGTCTGAGTTAAAACAGAGCTAATTCTCTGTTCAGTGATTTTACTTCTCAGCTAAGTCTCTTCTTACTAACTTTCTGAATTTAGCAGCATATTTGACAGACAGTGTCTGCTTCTAGCAGATATTTACTGTAACTACCAAGGATTGGTGTACAGAAAGGCTTTTGTTTATACTTGCTCCTACGCAGGCCAAGGTCACTGTTAAACCTTGTGTACCACATTGGGGTGCTGTAAAGTAAGAGATCGAACCTGTGGGGAGGAGCAGACAAGACAGGTGACCCTAAACTGAACAATGGGGGATTCCATCCCAGATATATCATATTCAGTATAAAGCTGAGGGATCACAAGGGTCAATCTCTGTTCAAAGGGTGGCCTCCAAGGAGGACTCTGTCCATTCTGCCTCTGATCACAATCCATGTGTTCCTGAATCTGGCTCCTGTCTGCTGTTGAGTCCAGTCTGGGACTTCCCCAGCACCTGCTCCACAGCATCAATGGCGACAGTGCTGTGATTGCTACTGGGGTGTTGGGTTTGATACTGGTTATGTATGTATTTAATTGTATTGTAAGTGTTTCATTGAAGTGGTTTTTAGTTTTCTTTTCCAATTCATAAGTCTCTCTTATTCCCCTTGGGGAAGGGAGAGAGGTTAATAGAGAGCATCTGTCATTTTTCTAGTCTCCAGCCCTGTCCCACTCCTTGACAACATCTTGTTATTAACTGCTAGTTGAATAGCATTTTTTTTCCACAGAAATAGAGTTGAAATGTAATCTTTAGCCATTATCACCCATATTCCCCATGCCTTTTTGTTTCCTGTGGCATGAAGTAGAAAACTTAGACGTATAACAGTTGGACTTGATGATCTTGTTTTTTCAACCTAAATGATTCTATGATTCTATGATAATAAATCAAATATTTAATAACCAACCATCTATAGAAATGGAAGAGCAGTATGGATTCATGCACTTTTAAATTAATGCCCGTCATCATTCTTTTTTAATATTGTCAGTTAAAAGGGAAAAAGTTCATGAGGGATGTGCAATATCTTGACATTTCATATAAATTATTAGTGAAACACATTGGAGAGCTATAAAAACATGGAACTTGCTATGATTTCTTGCAAACCAGAATGGCTGTGCTTTACCCATTAGTTTCAAAAGACAGAGAGTAAGGAAATCATGAAGGAGATACCAGTTCGAAGAGAAGTCCTTCTCTGAGTACCTGCCCAATACCAAATTAATTCAAGTTGTGCTATTTTTCCAAGAGCATCTGTTTTTCTGACAGATGTGTTTCTTACTACCCATGTGAGTTTGTTTGTCTACCAGGTCTGATTTTGGCTCAGGTTATGGCTTGTTAATTGCTCTGATTGTTGATCCTTGAGGACTTCCTAGGCTATGTTTGTACAGTTCTTTGCATGGGAGGTGAGCTGGTCCTTTTAAGGGTTCCTGGGTCCTTTTAGGGTCCCGTGGTGCTATAAAAAACCAATAAGTATTAATCACAACTGCGTCCACTAGAAATTTCTGTCTCTTTGCTGAAGAATTCCTTGACATAACACCAAAATCATAAGATTTCAAACAATCTCCTCAAAAATACCACTTTCTGCCAAATCTCATTGGTAGTTATATGTAAAACAACTGTTAAGAGCTTGCACTGAGTGAGAATGAGTTGATATAATGTGAAGCTTAATTCACGTGTCATATCTGCAGTCTTTGATATATTTATTAATCCACATTCTGATAGTGATACATATATGTGAATTGTAAAGCCACATATATTTCTGGGGAATAAATAAAATAAAAAAAATTTATTGGATTTTTAGCTGGGTCACAATTTCTACTCAAATGTCTGCTGAGACATAGCACATTTTTTAATCGTGACTTAAAAAACCATCACAAGTGACCTCTTAACAAAGTGATCTATGAACAAGGGGAGAAATGCTGGAGTAACTAGTCTAAAAGCTGAGAAATATTTTTCATTTCAGATCTATGTTCTTCTCTGGCACCATCTGAGTGCACCTCTTTAGAGAAGTATTGAGATTCAGCAGATCTGTCATTAGTTTCACACAGGGCTGGCAGTCTCCTGCAGAGGCACTCAGTATTCTCTTTTCTCCTTTCTTAACCGGTTAGGATGCTGTTGAGCAACAGGAAATTCAAGTAGTATGGTTACTGATGATAGTGAAATAAACTGCCTATCAACCCTGCAAGCAACATTTACATAATTTTTGACTGCTTCAGGAAAAGAAAAAAAAACAACACAAAAAAACCCAGACCACGCAAAAATAT
>JAAGNO010011270.1:0-11458 GCA_033439905.1 Ceryle rudis
GGCCACGCTCGCCCACCTCGCTGAGGCACTCGTAGGCCGAGCCGCTCTGGAGGAAGAGCTGCGCCAGGCACATCGGCTCGCCGCGGAACAGCGAGCCCATGGCGGGCCGCGGGACGGGAGCCGAGGGGCTCAGCGAGGCGGGCGCCGAGGCGGTGCAGTGTGGTGTCCGGCGGGAGCCTGCGGTCCGGCGGCCATGGCGGAGCGCCCCAGCCCGCCGCCGGCAGCGGGGCCAGCTGCTTCCGGGGGCGGGAAGGGGCGGGGCGGCGGAGGAGGCGGAGCGGGGCGGGCCGAGCAGAACGCGACCGAGGCCGGCTGCTCTCAGCGGCGGTACCGCACCGGAGCGGGGCCGTGCTCACGACGGTACGGACGGGGCGGGGCTGAGGCCCGCTGCCCTCGGCGCCGGTACCGGCTGTGCGGCCGCAGCACGAAGACTGTTGAGCCTGGCGCACCCCCAGCCTCGGGCCCCGGGGGGCTGCTCGTCGGCAGCTCCTTCCGGGGAGCGCCCTCCCGCCCCGAAAAATGGGATGGAATAGGCGCAGGCCGAGGTGGATTCACCCCGTGAAAGGATGTAGAGGAGAAAATACATTGCTAAGAGAAGATAAGTTCCGAACCACAGGGGAATCCCAAACAGAGCAGTTGGACTCCATAACCTTAAGGGTCTATTTCCAACCTAAATGATTCTGTAATCACTTGAAGAAAATCTATAGTAAATGTTTTCTTGTGCCCTGCGTAGCCCAAATCAGATACAGGTTGCCATTGCAAACAATTAACTGGAAAAAAGAACTACAGAGCAATACATGAAATACCTGAACCATTATTACTTTTCTTATGTGTCCACTGCCCCAAAACCGGGTGGGCTTGAGGGGTTTTACTACGGAAGGGAACTGACACCTTCACCCACTACAGCAGGAGAGGAGAACAAGCTTGACAGGACAGACAAAGTTGACAGAACAACGGTCCATCCACGAGGACAACCCTGACCCCTTGGGTTCTGCACTCACCCACATGCAGCAGGTTGCACAGAGGTCACTTTCTAAGTCAGCTCTGTACTCCTGCTGCTCCACGGACAGAGCCAAGTACTGAAACGTAATTCTGTTATTTCATTTTAAATAACCACCATTTTCCGTATACCGTAAGAGTATTAAATGTTTATATAAAATATCTACAAAATCCAAGAATATTTATCCATAACTTTTACCCAAAAGTGCTTAAAAATATTAACAGAAGTGGTTCTTTCGACATCAACATTTTTAAACCAAGGAAATATTCCATAATTTTGAAAACCAAGGGTTACTCATAATCGCTGCAAGTAAAACAAGAAATGCCAATGACAGGCCTTTAGCAAGACACTGGGGATATGGTTCTCCTGGAAGAAAAAAAAAAAAGAAAAGAAATATAAGCACACAAGAGCTAAATATTAGCTTGGACAACAACCCAAAGGATACAGATTAAAGTATAGGCATAGTCTGAATAAAATGCGTAATATAATGCAGTACAAAGCAAGGAAGTAATGTGCTTCAGACTTAGAAAACTTCGTGTAACTTTAGTCCCTGAAGTTGTGCAAATAAACACAGGCAGTTAGTTGCCTTTGTCCATGCAGCTCCCAGCATAGAGTGCAAGGGTCTTGACACCCTTTGAAATGCCAGACATTTAACCTCCCGAGTCTCCCACGAAACATCATCCGACAGAGTTTTACACAGAGGAAATCTAAAAATTAACTGTCTTGCCAACTAGGCAAATTTTCTGTGGAACTCATGGGCTGACTGAAAAACACACGGGCAAAGTGAGAAGCAAAGTTTCCCTCCACCCTTCAAGGGCGAGGAGATGCACTGACAATGTTACACTTGGGAGAGCAACAAATAATCCCTCTCTGTTTAACAGATATTCACACATCTTCAGTCTTGTCCACAAAATACTCTTAGTAAGTTTTTCTTCTACTAAGTTTAATTAAGAAACTAGCACATTATCAAGGAAAAAAAAATTAAACAGGCTTTTTGGACCATGCTTTCTAGAAGGGAAATTTCAAATTCCCTCCAACAAAGCATTCTTTCAGACTAATCTCCACACACCTAATTATGTTTCACGTCTGGCCAGTTCATGGCATTCCACACTACTTATTATTTTTACCTGTGTAAAACCGTGTCAATGGATAAAAAAGTTGTGGCCAGCACACATCATTTCGATTGCAGTCAAATTCTGTATAGTTCATCTGAAACCTGGGAAAAAGAAAACCAAAACAAGAACAACAACAAAAAAAAACCCAGAACAAACAAATGAAAACCCAAGGTTATTAACTCCAGTACCAGAACACCAGCGCAAGTGGAAAACTAGAGTGAAAGGTGTCCAGATTACAGGAAAACAAACAGACCAAAACAAATTAAAAAAACCAACCAAACAAAACAAAAAACCAAACCTAAATCACAAGCCTCTCATTATTCTCTTATGACTTTTTTTTTTTCCTCTAATAAAAACAGCAGCCTCCCCTCTACTCCATTTCTGGCATTTTCAGTCACTTTGTGATGAACATTTTCAGACAATGGATAGTTGAGGAGCCTCACTCAGCACCCTAAACCCTCTCAAGCAGACAATGCAGAAGCTTTTCTGCTAACACCAAATGACAGCTTGGCGGGTTAATTTACAGGGGAAGACCTTCCCCTTCCCTGGGGAAGACTGTTGCTAACACAATTGTTACTCAGGAAATCTCTGAACTAGGCCTTCTTGCTCTATACTCCACCAAACCAAAGTAACCTTTTGAACAATGCTATTCACGTTAAATCTGCTTAACGTAACGGGAACATCGATGGTTTTACAAAAATTACCTTGTCAGTGGAATGGGTGGCTGAGCTGGCACTTTAATGAACTGAACAGAAGCAGTGATGGGAAGAAAGCTGGTGCTGTTTTCACAGATAAGCCCGCACTGGAATTGCCATATGACTGTTGAGTAACTGTAAGAATATGCAGAACTGTTACTTGAGGGCTGTAGATGGAAATTTAGGGCCTAAAGATAACCATGAAAGGACAAAATACACAGGATTTAGGATGATCTCTGGATTTTCAACATCCTGCAGGGCAAGAACTTGCAAAGCCTGGAAATGACGTAAAGTGGAACAGAATCCCATGTGTTTGATTGGGAATGACTTGGGGGGGAAAAAAAAAGCCTCTGCCAAGTGAGGATTCCCTGATTCAGGAAAGAGTAAAGCATTTACCACAGCTCTCCAGAACAGCTCTATATGGGTAAGTCAAAACACAGGAAAATGTTGTCACTTCCACCATGTGACAAGAAATTAAAACAGTCTTCTGATGGAATTCCCTGCATGTGCCTACTACTGGCAGCATCATAAATTTTATCTAATGTATCAGTTAAGTAGAAATATTATCTACTTTTAACCATTAATTATTTTTTAATTTTCAATTCAGAGGGAGAAAGGCAAACCTGGCTGCAATCAAAGGAACTTGGGTTGCCCACGTAAAAGCATGTAGAAAAATCAGAAATAACAAAATAAGATTCTTATTTGTAAAATTTAACCTGTGTACGTTAGCTAAGCAAGTCTCAAAATGAAACATTTATTTGCCAGATAGCCAGAGACACAACTCTCTCTACCTGATCTGCACAGCAAGAATCTCTTGCCGGGGAATCCCTTGTACTGCACCCACATCAGCAAAGATTATGCGAATATTCAGATTTGCAGGAATATCTGGACAAATGCCTTTTAAGCTTCCAGCGCTCACATTGGTATCAGAATTAAAGGGCTCGAGACCTAAGGAGGAGAACAGAAATAGAAATATTATGCAAAACATTATTATTTTCCCTAATTATATGACTGTCATAGTCCAGTGAAATACTGGTAACGGTCACTCAGGAACACAGAACAATATGATTTCTCTCTCTAAAATCCAAATAAAGGAGTATTTTATCAACACAGAACTAAAATACCAAGTCATATGTGTACAGGCCGACAGCAAATACCTGTCAGTGCAGTATCCATACACATACTGACTGACATGCGTGTGTGTACACAAACAACGGGCCAGATGGATCCAGACACACAGGTCAGCACCTTCAGGCATTTGAAATTACATTTTGGGTTTATTTTGAGATGCTCTATTCATCGTATGGGCGTATTTAGACTATGAACAACAAAACAAAGCTCACTTACGTATTATTTCCACCCAGTCGTTTAGATCGCTGTAACTTGAGTTGTCCCTCTTTGCAACGTGAGTAGCTTGTATTAATGAATTCAATTTCTCAGTTACATTTCCTCTGCAAAATAAGAATGTTAAGATTACACAAAACTTAAATCTCTACTGTCTACCACTCTGGGTTGCAGTATTATCATAAGTGTTTTCCTCAGAAAGATTTTATCACTCAATAAAAACAAACTTGAACTATTGAGTTATCTATTAAAGGGACAAAATAGCACAGGATTCCACCCCAACGTACTCATTTGAATACAGAGAGATCCAAGTGAAATCATTATTGTAATTTCCCCTTAAAAATAATAAAAAAAAAAGTAGGACCATCAACAACAGAAAGCTGAAATGCATCCATGAACATTTAAAAAGAAAGTGACAGGGCTGATCGCAGGCACTTGTAGACAAATCACGTGATAAGCAACAAGGAGGAGGCAGGGAAAAACAATTCAACCTACGTAGCTCACCTTAAAAAGCTACAATCTTCATCAATACCAACTTCTAGAACGCACCCAGAGAATGAATCTAGTCCGAATAAAACTGGTGTGTAAGCTGCCGACGTACATAAACCTCTGCCAGCTATAAAATAAAACATTTTACTTGAGCTTTCCTGTACCAAGCGTTCCATCACTAGGTTTCTTTTTGTGCAAAAATATCAAACAGTAGAATGCCAACCACCACGTGGTATGGATCAAAAATAGACATTCAGCTTAAATTTTCCAGGAAAGCCTTAGAGGCTCACTCGCTGAAGTTTGAACAAAGGCTAGGGAATAAATCTAGAAAAGCAAAATTTGTCAAGAGATTCTTAACTAAAATATGCGGACACACAAAAAAAGCATTTTAGCATTAGGTGGAGTTGAAGTTGCAATTTCAGTTGCCAGTACCTGGCTGCCAAATGTTCAGGCCTCCAGAAGTATCAGAAGCATTCATATTTGCAGCTCTCACAGGTTTTCCAACTTGATAACCTGAACATAGAAGGGTAAATCATGAACAGTATATAAGGATCTGGAAGCATTAGCATTGTTTTAATAATAAATGTCATCAATTTTGAAGTAAATGAACAGACTTTTCCATTACAGTAGGAATACACACACTTTAAATAGCCAATAGCTATACAACAAATGCCTAAGAAGCAATTATGGCTCTTTTAATTGGCAGTGCACAAAGACAGAAAGGTGGGGACTAGCAACATAAAAAACTCTGAGATAGAGAACATAAGTCACTAATAATACTCTGTAAAGTATGCTTTTTTTTTTCCTTTTCATTTTTAAGAGGCAAAATAAAGTATTATTACCTGGATTCCCAAACAGTTCTGCTCCATTAGTACTCTTTAAACTTAGAAATTTGACCGTGAATCTTTGTGTCAGTATTTCTGGTAAAAGAAAAGAAAAATAGTGAAAGAAAAATAACAAAACAGTTTACTTTTAAATGAGCAAATTAGCATACCAAGTATGCTGTTAATTAGCAAAAAGTATGCCCTGTGTAGGATACAAACTTCCATCCTTCATTAGTAATAGAAGATTCAATAATACAAATTAATAGCAATCAGCCCCATACATTTACTCTCTCGTGTCCAGAAAAATTCTTTTAAAGTATTAATAAGAGGTCCTACCACTGAATTTCCATGCTGAAGGAAAAAAAAATAATCATAAAAGAAATTACATGATACCTCCATCACATAAACTTCCGAGGAAGACTGTGACATTTATTAGCTCTATCTTCTCGTCTTGCCAAAGGAAGGTATAATTCTCTGCAAAAGTTACGTTTTGACACAGAACGTCAGCAGAACGAGGGCTTTCTGGCAGAAGGAAAAAAATAGAAATAAATAAAAGCCCACAATGAAAAGCACTGCTAAGTAGAAAGTTATGTTTCTGTAACTGAAAAAGACCACATTAAAAAGACCACTCTTGGAAAATTCTGGAAATTATAACATTCATCTTTTTGAGACTTTATTCTGCTGCTTAAGTCCCACCTCATTAGGAAGCTCCTAGTTTATCAATATTTTAACATCAGCAATTCCATGTCCTTTTGTAGTTAAATCTCTCTAGAAGAACCCAGCACTGGACTTCACCAGCTGATGCACTTCTCTGGACTGACTCCCCCTGCTTTCATCTCATCCCTCCCATCACTGCCCAGAAAGACCCATTAGCTTGGATTCCTTTACTTTCATTTCATATCCTCCCACTGACTGGGACTCACTTACATCAAATAACTGCCTCGTTGGCTAAAAAAGGCCCCTAAAAAGGCACGAGACCTTACAAACCAGAAACACCTTCATCTGCTTACAGTCTGACCATTCCACGTACATGTTCGTCCTGGAGATCTTTTTTTAAAGCATTTTTTATATCTTTATTTTTATTATTGTTTTCTTCTTCTCAAAAATTACTTCTAATGTAACCTAAGGGACCTGATTTCTAAACCAGCTTTAAATGAAGATGTGGTAAATTAAATACTTTCTGCTTTGCAGTAAGGCAAAGAGTTCATTTGTTTTTTTTGAGTACTACATAACCTACAAGATCCTGTCTAAGAATTGCAGCAGGTAAATATTTTAGGCATCAAAATCATGTATTTCATATATAGTCCAGGTTACTTAAGAAACATACTAAAGGAACAGACATACCGCTTTCAGTGATGAATTTGCTCATGTCAGGGATGGTTCTATAGATGACACTTTGTTGGATGAAGTCTGAGAATGAAAACCAAACACTGCAGTAATGCTGACTAACAGCAGAGACAGACATGCTGCTTTCATAGCCAAGGTGCAATCCTTTTTGTTATGAAAATTCAGTAGAAAATTATTTAGAAAATTAATTTTGTTAAAGGACCAAGTGGTTTCTGGGTTATTTTGTATTATATTTATGTATTATATTATCTCTGGGGTAACACAGAAGAACAAAATTAGATAATTATGGAGCATAAAATAATCTTCATGCTGGTAATTATATTAACTCCACTACAATACTTCACGAGTATATGCTTTTGTAATGCAGAAAGCAACCACTTCTCACTAATTCTAAAATGATGATACTGCACCCTCTTGACAGAAAAAGGGCTCTGCAACAGTCTGGGAACAGAAACTGGGAGAGATGCTGCTCTGTCACATGTAGCCATGACCAGCATGAGTCACCACAGACAGATTACATGGGAAACAAAGGGCAATGCCCCTGAGCCTTGTATCCTCAATCTTGGGAAACAGCGGGACACTTGCTAGAAGGTCACCACAAGCAGGAACAGGACATCCCCAAATGCTGAACTACAGCCACCAAATAAAGATATTCCATGTATCTACTATGTCAACAGCCCTTGGGTTTGTTCTGAACACACTCTGGTTAGGGTGCATGCAGCCTACCTCCAGTACCGCCGTTGATCCTCACGTCATGGGGCAGTCCTTCCCTGTAAGATGCTAGATTGGTAAGGCACCAGACATCAAAGTTCTGGAGATAGGCTACAGGGGCATTTCCAACACATTGTCCAGCCATGGATTGCTGCGGGTGGTTCAACAGAAATAAGTGTGTTGAAGTATATTTTCTAGCCCCTTGTTTTTCATTCGAAGATTGTTAGTGAAACACTCTAAGTGTACTTGGAGCCATACGTGACCCAGCTACGTGCTGTGTACTACAGTAAGCTGATGTTATCAAAATACCTCAATCTGTAGCAAAAGAGAGGTGAAAATTTTAGAAGTGCAGCTTTAAAAATACTGTCAGTGTACAGCATGGCTTCACTGTAATTTGTCCAAATAATTATAACCAACAAAGCTCTCCAAAATGCCAAAGCAATTTGAAAAAGTACAAGCAGATGACTAAGATTCAAAGGCAAAACCAACTATAGTGCTCAGTAAGGCAGCAGGAAAATCAGAAAAACAGAGAAATGGTAAGACAAACTGTTAACTGGAATAATTTTACCTCTTGAAATAATTAAGACATTACCGTTTAGAGAGATAGGGAAGGGAATCAGGAAGGATAATGTTTAATAATGATTTTCTGCTTTTTTTCTTGGTGAAAAATATATTCCACCACTTCACACCAGCACTTCCAAGAATCTGGTTGCAAAGGCGTAAGGAGTGTGATATACGGAGAGTATCAAACAGACCAAGAGGAATCAAAAGCTCCTAAAGGCAAAGTGATTACCTGGGGAATGGTAAAATACTCATTTTCTTCTGTCATAATTGGATCACCATGTCTGTAACCAGTGAAAAGTCTCCCAGGAGAAGCTTGTAAAGGGATCTTAAACGAAGGAACTTTGGGGGTAGAACTGCAAACAAGTTTCAAAATTAGTTCTTTACCTCAGACAAATAATTACACATTTGCTTTCATGCCTCATGATCTTATACAGTACCAATCACTGCATTTGCATTTAAAGTTCACACCCTAAAATTCCAATTTCAAGAATAACTTTCGTTATAAAACCAGGTTACATTCTCAGTAGCACGCCTGATGCGTGCATTGAGAAAATAAAATTTTCTTAAGACTTACGTAGAGCCATGATAAAAGTAGCCAAGAAATGGTGTATTGTTAAGAGAAGACTGTACACAAAGGAAGGGAAACCACTCGGGGGTATATTCCATCGACTGAGAAGAGCAGAGCTGATCAAAAGGTGGGTTTACATCCCCACCAAACACTCCAGTGAAACATGATTCAGTGAATATCTCCTTCAAGTCTGATGTACACTCCTGAAAAGGAAATGAATGGACACTTTTTAGCACAGTAATTGTATTACCATAGGCACTACAGCCATACTTACAGGTAAATCAAACCAATTTTGTAGAGAGAGGTCATATTTACTATTAGAAATACTGGAAAAATCCAGACAAGCCCCCCTAGCCCCAGCTAGTTTGAAGCATTCAGTCCCTCTCTCCCTCCAGACAACAAGAAGAGCCTAGTCATTTGAAAACACTTAATCAAAGTTTAATGTGAACTAAGTACCAGATCACAGCAACAACGAACATCACAAGCTCCAGCTGTCAAGTCACAAGGACAAGAGCCCAAGGGCTGAAACGCCTGGTTTGGGATGATAGTTGCATTTTCTGTAAAAGAATTTAGGGGGAAAAAAAAAAAAAAGGAATATCAGAATTGGACTAGAATCCAAATAAACAGAATATGCACATTGCAGTTTATTCTGTGTACAAAGAGAATTCTGTTAAATTGTCATTCTGTTAAATCCCATGAATGATTATTCGGTATCTCTTATTGCTGCCCAAATCCCCATTCTTACCTTTTCATACAGAGAGGAACAGAGCAGCCAAAGCGCCATTTCTTCTTTAGCATATCATATCACTTACCTGACACGTCTCCGGCAAAGGAGGAGTTGGCATATATTTCAGCTTGAATCAGGAGATGAGCCAACACCACTGAATCACGGCAAGCTAAGACCTGAAGCGTTTCAACCACGCAGAGAGGCGCTGTGCAGCAGTCAGTGGCGTTCGGCAAACACAGCTGCAGGTTTCTAGTCAAGTTTATAGTCACTTTAGAAATGCTCTGGAAAAAAAATGCAAAATAAAGTTTGACAGCTTTGACAGCTTGTACTGAATTACTCTTATTCATACCACTCGTCAGCTTCTGAAAGAGCTTCCCTAAGAAGCTCCTTCCCTAAGGAATTGTGTATAACACAACACGGAAGGCAAGTCAAGTAAGTGTAGATGTTCCAGAGCACGTGATGTACAAAACCACCAGGTTTTTAATTTCTATGAGCTCCATCCAGCAGATCTGAAACAGTCTCAAATGCTACAGCCAACCAGAAGTACAGGCAATTCTGGCAAGGAGGAGAAGGCACCAGCGTCACAGCTGCACCTCAGCAACTCCAGCAAGGACATCCACACAAAGCGATATGCCAAGGAAAAAAGGCAAGGGGAAGACATTCAAACTGAGTTGTTAGCACATTAACATTTCCATAATATTTCGTTAGCTCTTAATAGAGCAATTCAGTCCTTCCCATTTTAGGGAAGGATCGGTATTTTACGTACCATACCAGGTGTTACATTCAAATTCCAATCGCCAGCTCTTTCACTTCCACTGCAATTTGCGAGTTGCAATTTTCCTATATAAAATGAATAAATAAATAATAAAAGAAGTATTCCATCGTCATTTAGGAAAGACTGGAAAATAAGAAGTACATTAACACTCTCTGTGAGTCTTGAATTAGGGACACCCTCAGGCACAGCAGACAAGGAGTCAACAGAGGACCCAGGACTTAATCAGAAGTCCTTTGGAGTTCCTATTTCAGCAACTATTAAAGCCCTAAATGCAGAGTAATTTTAGTGTCCAAGAAATATTAATAGATCAAATATATTTATATACTACTGGGGGAGGAAGTGAAGTGTTCTTACCCGTCTCTTCATCTATAGGAGTTAAAATTATAGAAAAATTAACTCCTGAAGAATTTCCAAGAAAAAATGAATTGACTCTGGGGCCTGATGCATGGATAAAGGAAGGCTGAAAGACTAAAAAGAGAGAAATAAGACTTAACACACTAAAAAGGTAACATCTCTTAGAAGTATTTAGCTCTTACACTTGGACTAGATGCTTACCTTCTTATACTTTAAATAGTCACCAATAGAACAAAAATACCTTGTGATGCTCAGTCCAGGGCTGCATTTACACTCCGGCACCGTGCTGGAGCAGTGGGCTCAGCGTAGCTTTCTATACCACAAGTTCGCCTTTGTCAAGCTGCTCAGAAAAGAGTCACTAGTGCAGTATTAAGGCAGGGGACCGCAGCACTTGCTGGCCCACACAGATACCATACAGGTCGTGTTTACAACTTATTTAGCATTTCTTGCTGCTTATCAGTTTACACTTTTTAGTGCCTTGCAGCCATGAAGGGAACATTGCGCGTACCACCACCTCTAATCCCGGACTGCAGACTTCTGCCCTCAGCATGCAGACGTAGTTTCAAGTTTAAGGCTCCTCCTTTGAAGTTTCACTGGAATCTTCTTTACAGGCTTTACCAAGGTTGAGAGGTCCACCATACACAACTCCACCTTTCCCCCTCCCAGTGCCAACCGGCAGCAGAAAACTCCAAGGGTCAGCACCTTCGGGTCGGGGCAGGGGCACCAAAGACCCGCGATCTCATAGTCCCTGGGGAAACCCTTGGGGCCCCTCATACCCACTGGGGCAGGCCCCGCCGTCAGCCGGTCGGGGAAAGTCCCGCCGCAGACCTCCCGCCCTTCCCCATATTCCCGGCCCACTTTGCTAACCCTTTGGCAAATACTGAATGTCTTTTCATCTCAGTTGAAGTGAACGGAACATACATAGAGTGCTTCTCTGCTGTACAG
>JAAGNO010011272.1:0-10200 GCA_033439905.1 Ceryle rudis
CAGGGCTCTGTCACTCTCACAGTGAAGAAGTCTTTCCTCATGTTGAGGTGGAACTCCCTGTGTTTCACCTTGCTACCGTTACCTCTCATCCTTCCACAGGGCACTACTGAAAAGAGACTGGCCCCTTCTACTTGACACCCACCCTTCAGATATTTGTAAACATTAATAAGGTCCACTCTCAGTCTTCTCTTTTCCAGGCTAAACAGCTGCAGGTCTCTCAGCCTTTCCTCATAAGAGAGATGTTCCAGTCCCTTCAACATCTTTGTAGCTCTCCATTGGGCTGTCTCTAGTATTTCCCTGTCCCTCTTGAACCGGGGAGACCAGAACTGAACACAATACTCCAAATGTGGCCTCACTAGTGCAGAGTGGAGGGATGGGTTAACCCATTGTAATTTGGCACAAGGGCAACTTCAGGTCATTTTAGCTTGTTCTGTTTTTCCAGCAGATTACAAAGGCATAAGGTCACATTACTGATGAAAGGTCTATCCATGGGTGTCATTAATTTTTGGTTCACATTTTGAACTACTATTTTCTGATTTTATGTAATTCCTTCAAGTTCTCAGTTTCTTTCTTCCTCCATTTTCCTTATACAAAGTGCCAATCAGAATGATATATTATAGATATGGCATGTGGATATTTGTTGCAGATTATGGTGCTCTAGAAGAACTTCTAGAACATCTTCCCCCTCTACTCCTCTCCCACTCTTTCTGGGTGCACCTGATCTAGTGGGAGGTGACCCTGCCCATAGCAGGGGGATTGGAACTAGATGATCTTTAAGGTCCCTTCCAATCAAAGCCATTCTATGATTTTAAATCTTTCGGTTAAGTAAGCTACTATCAAAAAGATGTGGGAATTGTTAAATAAGTATTGTTTTAATGGTTGAAAAAAAAAAAAAAAATTAGAGCTCCTAAAGAGTTTAGGGCATCCTGAAATTAGACAATTTCCATGTGACTTGCAGTCTTCTCCATAATGAAGTTCTTCATAATCTGTTACTGAGACTGGTCTTTGGAAAACGAGTAGAGCATGAGGCATTATTTCCATCACAGTTGATCAGTATAGTGTCTTTCAGAAGTATGTAGCCACCTCAGTAGAGAGAATAAATATGTTGACAAAAAATTTGTGTTTAGATCTCAGCTCCTAAATAGGCTCTTTGTTTTGATGTGCACATAGTGGTTGGAATATCTGGAAATTAAATTTCAAGAGGTGGTATCTGATAATCTGAATGCAGGTGTACGTAGGTCCAGCCTGGTCCAGCAGCTTTGCTTGTTTAACATGGGTTTACTTATCCACTAGAGACCCACAAGAGTGAGTGCTTCTGACAGTTCATCTACTTTATTCCAAAGAGTTTTTCTTTACTTTTAACTTGATAATATACAGGGAATAGCTTAAGTGAGCACTTTTTCCAAAAGGATTAAACATTTCTTCACTGATAAGTCCACATATTTTGCATGAAACATAGGTATGTTATCTAAAGAAAGGCTATTTTTAGTCAATATTATCATCTCCAGATATTTTACCTATTATTCCAAAGCTTCTTAGCACATTTATTATAGCAAATAGCTATACTGGTACACTCTCAGTATGCACTTAGGAATAATACACTATGTACACTTGAGTGCTTCCACTGGATTTTTATATATTATTTTTATATGGATTACCAGAATAGGAAATTCAAGCCTGAAGCACATTTCTATTATTTATTGCAAACATATTCTGTAAGTAGAAAAAATAATTCAAAGTAAATTGTTGTAGTTTTCTCATTATTGATAATCAAAACTTCCTTGGGTCAAAGACAATCTTGGATATGTTTTCACGACTAACAATTGCTCTTTAGCACCAGAAGCAGTTGAATATATTGAATTTGTAGTGTGACATTCACACTGTCTTTCTTCTCAACCCAGGCTCTTGTAATTTAAAAGAAAGTCATTTATTCTCCAGTGAGTCCTCTGTCAGAGCATTGTGAAAGCTTTCAAAGGCATCATTTAAACAGGACATCCATCACACGCTGTCAGGATCCTTAGCCTGGTGAGGATTTTCACACTGTTGTGCCTAGGATGTAAACAAAGATAATGCATTTGATTTTTTTTTCTATTGATCTTCTTTGCTGTGAGAGCATGGCTAGACAAAGAGGGCTTTCCAAATCTGAACAGTCTGCCAGAGCACTTCTGCTTCTGTCAGGCAATGGAGCCTCTTTCCTCACAGACTTTTCTATCAGATTGCTAATATTTTTTTTCGGTGGCTGGCTCTGCAGTGATTAATGATAGGTCAGGATTAGGTGGTAACCTGATATTGCTCAACTGAAATACAGGAGAAATGTTCTCTGGCTGGTGTGATTGTCACAGAGTCATAGAAGTCTCACTGAAAGGTCATTTATAACATTCATCCAAAAGCGAATGGAGTGATCTGAAAACTGTTAGCTTCATGAATCCTATTATTTGACTTTGATGTGGAATTCTAGCAACAAATGTTGTTTATTATGATTGGTTATAAGCTTCACAGCCATATCAGACTGTTTATATAAACACAGTTTAGTGAGCAGTAAAGATATTTCTGTTTCCTTCTGAAATAAGCTATGTTGATTTTTCTCTCATTCCTCTTGCAGCCTCAATATAAGCAGAAAACCTGAGCTGAATCATCAGCAACTTGCAACTCAAACATACTGCATACAGTTTCAAATTCCTGTTAGGAATCAAATGATAAAGTCTGCTGAAATATTGTAGACTGATATGACTGTTGTGCAATTAAATAAGAACTACATATGTATACAATGATGTACAAGCACGGTGGTGGTGGAGGGAATATTTTGATGACATACATATTAAATTTGTATGCTGTTTGGACTTAACATATTGGTCCAGTCCCTTAGCTGATTAGATTAGTACAATTGCACTGTCAGTGAAGCTAGACTGCCTTGAAAATCTTTTTTATCACTGCATTATCACTCTGCTTTCCTAAATGTCTGATTTTTTTAAGTAATTTCATATATTTAATGTATTTTAATGTATATTCATAACAACATGATGAAGAGATGCTCATGCTCACTGTGAAAAAAAACCCCAAACTTTGGGAAAAAAATAGAGCAAATGTCTCAGACAAACACATTAGGTAGTTATTTATTTCTTCCACTTCAGGTATTTTCATTGCAATAATTAGATGGGGGTAAAAACAGGGTAGCTTTGGGCAAATGGAAGAGTTTGGTGAGGAAAATGCAGAACTCAGAGTACCACCAGTGTTACCCAGTTCAGGGTTACCAGCCACAAGGAGAGGTTTTGTTTTCCAGTAGATTAATCTATTTGGGGACTATATAAGTTTATTTTTTTCAGATGTATAGAACTTGCTGGCTTTAGAAACCTTTAGCGAATAGAGTGTGGAATACCATAGGAAATGACTATGGAAATTACTAGCTCAGGAATTATAGGATAGAAGAATGGACAGTGAGATGGATTAAGAATTGTCTACACAATAGAGCCCAGAGAGTGGTGATCAATGGTGCAGAGTCCCACTGGAGACCTGTAAGTAGTGGAGTCCCCCAGGGATCAGTGCTGGGTCCAGTCCTGTTCAACAACTTTATCAATGACCTTGATCACGGGACAGAGTGTCTTCTCAGCAAGTTTACTGATGACATGAAACTGTGAGGATTGGCTGATTCATCTGAAGGCTGTGCGGCCATTCAGCAAGATTTGGACAGACTGGAGAGCTGGGCAAAGAGGAACCTAATGAGGTTCAACAAGAGCAAGTGCAGAGTCCTGCACCTGGGAAAGAACAACAAAATGCATCAGTACAGGTTAAGAGGCAATCTGCTAGAGAGTAGCTCTGTGGAGAAGGACCTTGGAGTTCTGCTAGCCAAGTTATCCATGGGACAACAATGTGCCCTTGTGGCCAAGAAGACAAATGGTATCCTGGTGTGCATTAAGAAGAGTGTGGCCAGCAGGTCAAGGGAGGTTGTCCTCCCCCTCTACTCTGCACTAGTGAGACCTCACCTGGAGTACTGTGTCCAGTTCTGAGCTCCCCAGTTCAAGAGGGACAGAGATCTACTTGAGAGAGTCCAATGGAGGGCTACAAGGATGATGAAGGGACTGGAATACCTGCTGTATGAGGAAAGGCTGAGAGACCTAGGGCTTTTTAGTCTGGAGAAGACTGAGAGGGGATCTAATTAATGCCTATAAATACATGAGGGCTGGGTGTCAAGAATGCAGGGACAACCTCTTTTCTTTCACTTGTGCCCTGCGATAGGACAAGGGGCAATGTATTCAAGCTCGAGTACAGGCAGTTCCACCTCAACATGAAGAAGAACTTTACTGTAAGGGTTACAGAGCAATAGAATAGGCTCCCCAGAGAGGTTGTCGAGTCTTCTCTGGAGACTTTCAAGACATATCTGCATATATTTCTGAGTGATCTGCCCTAGTTTTGGTCCTGCTCTGGCAGGGGGGTTGGACTTGAAGATCTCCAAGGTCCCTTCCAACCCCTGACATCCTGTGATCCTATGACTAGAAAACCAATTTGGTGTTTCCTTACTCTAAATTCCTTGGTTTTATGATTCTGTATCTAGTGAGAAAAGAAAATGAGATGCAGATTTTGACATCTTTACTTAACATTAGTAAACGCTTGCTGTTACTGATTTTGATAGGTGTTCTCAAATGTTTTAATGGTTCCAAACCACACATCTGAGGCTTAAATAAACAGCACAAAGACATGTTCTTACCCTGAAAGACTTGGTCTTGAATTCCTTACAAAGTAATTTCCTACATGTAACTTTGAAACATCACAGATACCAAAATTCTAGGTAAGATTGAGGAAAAGGGCTGAGAATGAAGTTCAGGAAGCATAGAGTTTCTCTCCCTTGAATTCTTTTGCCCTTGAATTTTCAGTCTTTCTATATATAGCTTCCCACAATTTTCTCACATTTTTGACAGCATTACAATAGGATTTTAATATAAATATGGACATAGGAGAGGTCTTACATCTTCTTTGCATGTTCCATTACACTTCTCCCAGTGGAGATTAAAACATAACAGCATCAGTGTAGGACACAGCTTGTTGTTAGGAATTGATGAAAAATGCTGAGGATATATTACAATATCAATATAAAAACAGTTTGTAGCTGTTAGCAAGCTAGAAGCACTGTACTGTATATACATTTTTATAGGAAGAATGACATTGCACATACATAGGAATTCATTATCCTGTTCTTGTTAATGCTCTGAGTGGGAGTAAGGAACAACAGAAATGTTTCTTTTGCTACAGAAATCCTTTTGATGAAATCGACAGCAAGGCTTTTTTCAGCAGAGACATACACCTCACAGCAAGAATGAAAATACAAAGAAAAAGTGGCAGAATATTTCACATTTGAGAGAAAAAAACCCAAAAGATAAGATAGTAAAATTAAAAAAAAAAAAAAAAAAATTCAATGTTAAATTGTCCTACAGAGTTTCCTATGAATTGCAGGCAGGGTGTCTTGCTCTACTCTTCCCTGAAGGTCTTATTCTGAGATGATATGTAGTCATGATGCTCTACCTTCTTTTCCACTGACAGTTCTGGATTCTGTGTGGGAGTTTCTGGTTGTGGAGCTCCCTGGGAGGTTGTTTAAGATAGAAGATATATAACCAGACACTAATTTCTAGTGTGCTGAAGGAAAGTCTAAAATGTTACTTGATTTTGTAGTTTTTTTCAATCCAACCCTTTGTTGCTGCTCCTTCAGAACAGAAGCAGCTTGAATACTGACTAATGTCTGCTGTTGGCAAGTCTAAAATTACAACGAGGATTGTCCTACAAAGCTGGGCATCAGCTTGAAGTGCTTACAGTAAGAAGTGTCATCATTCTACTAACTTCATACAGTTAATGTAGACAGATAGAAACCTTCAGCAGGCAATTAGTATCTTAACAGGTCTTCATTGCTCTCTAGAGAGACTTGTATTTATCAATTGATTATGTGTGAAACCTATAGCAATTAGACTTTTTAGATACACACCTACAGTTAAATAGGTTGAATCCAAGCCAGCAAAAACTTTAAGAACTTTCAAGTATTGATTTTGCACAAGCTAAATCTAAGTTACATTTATCCCTCTTGGCCTTGGGGCAAATATGTCAGCCCTCAAATTCAACTGTTACATTTCCAGATGAAAGAGGTCTGTCAAAATCACTTAAATGTGTTTCTAAGTAGAAACCAGAGTTTTCACTGGTAGTGGTGAATCTTTTGTCTTTGTCTACATTTTCACAGAGTTAAATTCAGGATCCAAGGGAACCCAACATAAGAAAATGCAGTGAAATAGAACTTTGATTAAGATGTCATCAAAACCAAGGAAGGATGAATTTGGACTTCAGAATGTTTTGGATCAGGATCTTTTGGCTACACTGGCATCTTGTAATTGACTTGCTATGGAATTTTCTTTGTTCCATCACCTGATTGCCAGGCTAGAAAATAAATTCTTATCACAGGTGCCTACTCAGGTAGGTGCAAACAGGTAAGACCTGCTTTGCCCGAGCTCTAAGCCATCTACAGTGCAAAATTTAGTACATTTCTGTGCCTGCATTAGTAAGTCCTGCTTCCCCAGATACCTCTCAAGAGCTTTAAGGCCACACAGTTTTTACAATATAAGGGCTAAGACTGCCTGTGAAGTTTATTCAACTGACAGCTAATCTGGGATCTTCATCTTGGAGCAATAAAACCAACCTGTGGCAAGGGTATGTTTAACCAGGGTAAGAGAGGAACTTGATTTATTTTAAATTTTATAGCAAGTACTCATAAAATATTTTGTTTATAGTTCTCCCCCTGTGAGGAGCAGGATGATGAGACATATGTTATCTCCAAACATTCATTTAAAAAAGTTATTATTATCCATCAATAAAATGCTCAAACATGACTAGCATCAAAAGCTAGCTACTTAACTTATATATTGTTCTTACTGTTTTGCTCCTCTTTTGCCATCGGCATCATCAAGTAAATCTCACAAATGAGAGGTGGATAAGATCAGGGTAGTCATCAGGAAAGGCCTAAGATCATGTGGTGTGAAAAAGGCTGAAGGAATAGATTCTGTTTCTATAAAATTGTTTGATAGTTTGCTTCTTACTAAAAGTCTTATGAATCAAATATAGAGATGAGATCAGAGTCCAACTTTCTATCCACTGATTCTTCTAAGTGGAATCATCGTCTTTTATGTTTATGATAAGGATTGTTATTCTAGGTTATCCCAGACAAAATGTAGAGAGAAAAAAAATCGTTTAGATAATTAATTTTAGACTGATGGATATGTAAGGGAAGTTTCAATGAGAATTTTTTATTTTTATTTTCAGCAATCTGTATGGAACATTTTGCTCTTTCAGAGTTGCAATATGGATTTGCTTTCTGACAAAAATGGAATCTTTGCTAGCTTTTGCTACAAAATGCATTCACCTCTGAAAAATGATGCTTGTTTTCATGTAACTCTGATCAATCTGGAAAGAAAAATCTAGAATAAAATTAATTTTTCTCCAAAGACCAGCAGAAAGCGTGTCCTCTGCTTCAATCCATTTCAGAATCAATTTTATTTATACTAAAAAAGGAGCTTATTTACTGCTAACAGAAATTATCAAAGGCTTCCTGGGCAATTCATTGCAATTTGGATCAACCCTGTGGGTCTAATCCATCTTCTGCTAAACTAATTGGAAAGACTCCTTTTGCGTGAGAATTGGATCAGACATAGAAGAGTAAGAATTAACAGCTGTGCCATTCTGTGCATTATTCTTCTGCCATATCTTCTGATGGTTCGATTAAATTCATATTCATCTTGTGAAACATATTAAAACATGTTTCATAGTCAAGATGTTCAGTGTCCCTGAAAGATTCTGATACATTTGGAAGCTAGCACTACAGCACTTCACCTACCAAAAATGAGAAGTATATGAACCTGAACATATGAAGTAATGTTTTTATGACAGTGGAGAGCAGAATGAGGTAAATTCCAAAACCATTTTGTATGATCTTTTTTTCCTTATCCCAAATTTGTCACTGAATGACAAATTCATTGCCAGGAATCCAGCACAAGTTCCTGGAGGAACTTCAAGTTCCTGATTAGAAACAGTACTGTACCCAAACCAGCTATCAGTTATTTGCTGCCAATTCAGCCCTGAGATATCCACAAGGGAGGGAGACAAAGTGAATTCTTTCAGTTTGTTGACTCCTGTTGCAACAAGGAGGAAAATGAAAATTGAAAAAGAGAGGGGAAAATGTCTGGTGTATTAGGCTTGGAAGGTCCTTATGAGTGTCAAACACTTCTTTCCACTATAGAGAACTAAAAGATAAGCTTTGATAATATTTAGGAAAATAAATGAATGTTTTAACAGCACTGTTGCACTGCCTCAAAAGGTAGTACCTCAGATATCCCAATGCAGACACATGTGGCTATGCCATTTGTATTTTACAAGCTCTCTGTTCTTTGTAGGATCAGGCCTTCTCTCTACCTTTTCCCTTTCTACCTGGGAGGTTTTCATTCAGTCCTGCAATGAAAGGCCCAAGTTCCTCTCACTGTCTGCAGAACCATGTTTCTCTTTCCAGGTCAGTACCAGCTATGGAGGTCCTACAGCACTGATGACTTTAGCCACACTTTAAAAAGCAAATGTGAGCCCTGGTTGTTTTAGGAGAAAAGTCCATAAAGTACTTTTGTCTCAGAAAACATTTCCAATATAACTTATTCTTTAATGATTAATATATTCTCTGCTTGGAGTTCAATCTCCTCAGCTCTAAAGAAAGTGTCATAAATCCACTGGCCTGAAGTGCATTTCAACTTCATCTAGCACAAAAGCCTTTAAATTTTCCTGTGCTTAATTTCTGCATATCTCTTGTCAGGGGATACTGAAATTATCCAGATACTGAGTGGGCTATTTGCTCCTTACATATGGCAAGGCTCCTGGACATTTGCCCATGAGGAAGAAGGTGTAGGGCCTTCACAGTGAGGGGGATTTGGAACTAGAGCTCCATATCTCAAGGGAGTTTCCTAATCATGGGATTTTATTTGAGATATCTTTTATAATCTTCTACACTTGAGAGTTGTGGCTAGTACTGGGAGACTCTATGATGCAGAAGGACAAGAGATTAAAGACCCTGGTCTTGTGGTATGGATACTTCTTTATGTAGAAACCAAACTGTTGTTCTGCTCCTGGCATTTTCTTCTAATTTAATCTTATGAATAACAGAAATGCGTAAAGATTTCCTAATGAAAAGCATGCAAAGAACTTTGAAAGTCTGTATTGCCCAGGTGTTCCCTCCCTAGGCCTTTTCATGGGATATTGGATGGCTCAGGTCCAGAGCCCACCTCCTGTATCAGGGGTGGAGTAGATGCACTGCCACATAAATGGTTAATTGATGCCCTTAGGTGCATCACTGGAGGGTGGAGCTCCTGATTTTGGTCTTTAGATTGTTTCCTGGATACCTTCAGAGGTGCCATTAAATCTTCCAGAGGAGGGACTAAGCTTAAAATATGTTCAGAAACAATTTGAGGGCAAAATTTGGGCAATGTGAATTACCAGGCACTAACACAGAGCACCAAATATCACATTGCAAGCCAGGTTTCAAACTGATCTTTCTAATTCTTTAGATCCTCCGCGGAAACATGGAGGAATGTACCTCACTTAAGTGAGCTTTGCAAGTGCAATTAAAAATATCACAGCAGGAGAGATACTCAGCTGCAGTTGCATGAGGGGTCAGCTAAGATCAAGGAAATGCTGGTGCTCCATCGGTACTAACAAGATGCAGCTGTTGGAGGGGCATTTTCAGGTTTGCAATTCAGACCCCAGCTGGAACCACATAACCCAGATTTATTGGCACTCTGAGCATACTGCAAAGACAATCTTTTCTCCCCTCATCTTTTGTTGACAAAGGAGGGGAGTAGGGATGAGTATATTTAAGGCAAGTCCTTTGCTTAAGTTACAATTTTGAATTATGGAATAAGTATTTGGAGCCTGGTTGTGAACAGCTCTATTTTGGATATTCAGGATATTCAGGTTATGCAGACTATCAAGGGATTAACTGGCTTTCTTGTCCCTTAACACTTCCAAGAATTTTCTGATACTCCAGAAAAGCAGGTAAAAATAGAGTGAAAAAGCTTTAATACAAATTCTAAGTGAGTTCCTTTGAGGGCAAGCAGTTAATTAGATTAAGTGTTTCAGCTCTGAAATACATATATAAAAATACATAAATATATATATATAAAAATCACAGAATTTTAT
>JAAGNO010011274.1:0-26734 GCA_033439905.1 Ceryle rudis
AAAAAAAAAAAAAAAAAACCAAAAAAAAACCAAAACAAAAAAAAAAAAAAAAAAACAAACCCAAAAACCAAACAACCAACCCCCCAAAAAAACCCACAACGATGCCAATGTGGGAAGATGTTGGGTAGGTTTTTTCTATCCCTAAAACTGTTGTGTCCAGCCTGTCTGTTCTCAGGTGGTGTCATGGGGACAAAAAGCTGCCAGGATGAGCTGGGACGGGCATGGGCTGGAGGTGTGTTGCCACAAGGCTGGCAGGGCACTTGTGAGGCTGGGGAGCTGACATTTCCCTCAGGATTGTGTGGTGTTCCTACATGAGTGCCCCAGGGGCAGAGCAGTAGAGGCATGTGGCATCGTCCCCCCACCAGATGTCCCCCCTAGCCCTTGAGCAGCCAGCTTCCAGCTGCCCTAGGCAGGAGCAGCAGAAGCATCCTGGTGGGTCCCCAAGTCCCTACTAGCTCAGCCCCCGTTGAGCTCCCGGCAACCTCGGAGCCACGTTGGCTGCAGCCGAGAAGCCCCAGGCCATGTGACGGGCTTGCCGAGGACAAAAGCCCCAGCGGCTGCACCCCCCAGGGCTGTCTCCTGATAGCAGAGGGAAGGGAGAGCCACTGGGGAGTGGGGCAGGAGTTTTAGGGGCAGCAGTACCTGCCAAGCTGTCAGAGAGAGATCCTCCCGTCAGGGCGCGGTTTCATACTCAGCAAAATTTGCCATGAGGCAAATACCCCCTGCCTGACCTCCGGCCCCGCACAACACCGGGCTGGAGCAGCTCCGGGCAGTGAATCGGGATGTGGCCTGAGCTGCAGCTCCTGGCTGCTCTTGGGAGGAAAGGGCTGAGCAGGACTAAGCACAGCTGTGTTGTTTAACTCCAGCAGATGTGTGCCCAGGGTTTGGTGGGCTTCTTTTCAGATGTGCAGTCACTCCCCACAGCTGGGAAACCCCTTGGCAGCCATCTGGGTGAATCCTCAGCCCTGTGCTGCTCGCCCAAGGGTGACCTTCCTCCTGGTAGCCTCAAGGAGGTTTTTGAAGCACTTACCTCTTCTGCCAAAATGAGGGTCTGCCTTTGGGCCATGCCTTGCCCTAGAGTACTTGCAGGGGCTGGAGTTAAAGCCAAACTAACACCAGTAAAAAAAAATCGATTTTGCTAGGCACCAGGCAGCAATACTCCCCTGATCACAGCCCTGAAACACTGTGAAGGGGGTCACATCTCCTTGCTCAAGCTGGGGCTTCCCTGTGTGGCTGGGCTGAAGGAGGTCTATCCCAGAGACTGGCTGTTGGGGGACATCTTGAGGATGAGGAGTTAAGTGTCTGCTCCTGCTGCATCCCATGTGTGACCATCACTGGGGTTGGTGTAGCCCATGGGTCCCAGTAGCTCCCCAAAGGAGCTCTCTCACCTTAACCAAATGCATTTTCCTGTGAATGATAAGGTGCTGTGGGCAGCCCAGACAGTCATAGGGAATGCAGGTGCTCCCCAAGCATCACCCCAAGTTGTGTGGCCCTTCATAGCTCACCTGTGCTCTCCTTTCTGCAGTCTATAAGCTCAGGCTGGTGGAAACTGGGAGATGACATTTATCAGGGAGATGGCTCTGAAATTGAGATCAAATTACTGTAATCCTCTCCTTGAAGAACAACCACCCTGAAGGCTGTCTGCCTTTTCCCCCATGACCAGTTTGGTTAAGTAAAGACACTAAGAAATTTTGAAGCCTACAAATGGATGGTCTGGAGAGGGCTACTTGGTTGGAGGCCCTCTGACACTTCCTCTGTGGTGAAGGTTTTTCCAGCCCATGAAGGTTCCCTCTCACCTAGTTTTGAACACAGATTTTCATTTACCGTGGTTCTTGGTGGCGGAGCCAGCTGAAGGTCACCACCAGAATTCAGAGATGGAGGTGTGAGCTGGGAGCCTCCACTTGTTCAGATCCCCTGCCTGTGGGCACTGCATCTTCTCTAATTAATCATGTCCTTCCTTCTGCTCCTATCATGCAGGGTTCCCCTGGGAAGTGCTGGGAGTAAATAAGGCAACAAGCTCCTTTCCCTGCCTGTGGCATTTGCCTTGCCTCTGTTGAGATACATCCTCTAGCCACCAAGTTCTGTGGCCATTGCAGGTGGCACCAGGCCAGCTCCATGGCAGGGAGGCTCCCTTGGGGATGCTAAGCCCCAGGGATCGTCACACAGTGAGGTGCTCTGTGTTCCTCCTTGCATTCACCCCTCTTTCTGCCAGCCCCCCACTGTGGATGGTGTGCTTCCCTCTTCATTCCTACGGGGCATCTGGAGCAGGGTCCTGCACAGCTGCAGTGGGTTCCCTTCCCCAACTGGGAAAGCACCCTTGCACCCTGTTTCCAAGCTCACACATCCCCTCTGCCATCTCCAGTGACCACCATTGCCCTGGATGATTCTATCCCTGGGGGCAGCAGGCAGGCTACCACTGAACCCCTCTTCTCTTTCTATCCCCACTCTAGGGTGGAAGGTGCTGACCAGGTTCTCTGAAACTCCAGAGTTTGCTGCCCACAGGCTCAGTGGGATGGTACCAGCGAGCCCAGAATCTCCTGCACCCCTCACGGTACTGATGTGACCAAGTGGCCAGCCGGGTCCTCCAGCATCGAGCCCGGCACAGTGAGCACAGTGGCTTGTGGCCCCCACTTTGGGGCTTGCCACCCAAAGATGAGTGGTGGTGGGTGGATCTCGCTCAGCCCTGCTGAGTTTGCCCAGCTCCAGCAGTACACAGACTGTGAGTACCCTGCACCCCTCCCTGCATCCCTCCTTGGGACAGGGAGAGGGGTTTGAAAAGTCCTGTTAATCTGTGTTGGACTAGTGTCCTACACATCCTTGGTGTCCTCCTAGACATCTAGATGACTTCTTGTATTTTGGATGGGGAGGCTGGGAAGGTCCCTAACTCCCATCACAAGCCGGTGAGGCATGGCAGAGGAGTCCCTGTGCCTGCGCAGCAGGGAAGATTTAGCTGAGCACAAGCCCCCCTGCTTTGAGGGATGGGATGCACATGTGAGCATGGCTCCATCCCTCTGAAGGCAGCTGGCTCCCACGTTCATTAGCGAAGTAAAATGCCAACGAGGAAAGAAGACTGGCTTTTCCCAAACACATGGATCTGCTCGTGGCTCATCTTGGGCTGTCAATCTTCTGCAGTAATTTTACTTAGCAGTTTTTTCCAGAGCAACCCTCTCCTGCAGCTTCTGCCAAGGAGAGGAGGTTGGTGACAGTACCATGGGGTCCCGGGGCTGTGAGAAGCTGAGGAGGGAGCCTGGGCAAAGCCCAGGGTTCTGAAACCAGGTTCTTGAGGTCCTGCCTGTTGGAGAGTCAGTGTGTGGGTGTGCTTGTTGTGGCAGGTGATAGAGAAGCAGTGCAATCCGGGGAGGTCCTGAGAGCAGGGCAGGATGGGCAGGGACCATCAGATGAAGGGAGAAGGGGTGTAAAACTCCAGTGGCATTGCTTTGCAGAGGCAGCATGGCCCCGGGGGGAGCTAGCTCCTGCAGCTGTGAGAGAGTACTGGGAGGACAAGGGGACCTCATGAGCCTCCCTGGGGCTGTGCTCAGCGCTACTGCACATCACAGGGGCAAGATGAACCAGATTAAGGCTGACAGCATGGGGATGCACAGTCTCCCAGTCCAAACAGCCCAGTGCAAGCTGCCCCCAGGCCCCTGTCCTCCTGCCAGGCATCCCAGGCAGGGGCAGTCAGGGCTGTGGGCAGTGGTGTGTGCTCAGCGTTGCTGTCTGCATCTCATCCTGCTGCTCCAGAGAACAGGCTCTGCTTTCTTGAATCACAGACCACCAAACACCATCTGTAGTGCTGAGCTCAGAATACATATAGCATCTTCGTTTCGTTAGTCAGTGTGGTGAGCAAAGCTGCAGTGCTGCAGCTGCCTCCTGCCTGGGAGCGTAGCCTGGCACCAGGCCAGGGACCAGGACTTGGGGTTCTTCCCACAGGTCCTCCACAGTCCTGGCACCAGGACACCCCTTCTCGAGGACACACTGGCCCTTCGTTGTGCTCTGCAATCCCCAGATCTGTCCCAGGCATGCTGGACAGTTGTGATCCAGCACTGATCTCCATCCCTAGTTGGGAGCTGGGGTGAGCAGGATCCAGACAACCCTCTGCTTGGAGAGAGGATTTCAAAGTAATTAACAGGGCTGTCATGTCCAAGAGCCTTTTAAATGGACACACCTGGAGATACGTATCTGAAGATCAGGGCTTATCATTTCCCACCTTGATATTTTTTTCCATTTTTCCCTTATTTCTCAATTTTGGAAGGACCGATGTCCCTCCGGACATTCCAGCCCTGAGGACACCCAGACAGGGAAAGTCGACGACCATTTACTATTTGTGTGGAAGTTTACACGGAGCAATACCATTCTATTTGTCCCACCTGGCACCTCCTGGAGATGCCAATGGGCAGCCCAGAGAAGGCTCTGGGGATGGTGCAGGCTGCTGAGGGGGTGCCTGCAGGCACCAACTCTCAACGTGGGGGCAGCCACCCAAAGCCCACGCAGAGGGGCCAAGGCAGAGACTGCCAGGCTTTGTTCTCAGCATTACCCTTGGAGCAGCTGGGATCGGGCAGTGGTCCAGGCTTTACTTGCCCAGTGCTACAGCTTTTCTCTGGGTCTGTACAGGTAAGAGGAAGAGGACCCATCCCAGACAGCCATCTTTACGCATGTGGGGAAACAAGGCATGGGTTGTCCCTTCCCAGGCAGTGGAAAGAACCAGAAATTGTATATCTAGCAGATAAACTCATCTCCACCACCCTACTGGTGGTCTAACGACAAAGGGGCCTCACCAGTGCTGTGCTCAGTGCGATACCTTTGTCTCCCCAGACTCCACCAAGAAGCTCAAAGATGTCCTGGAGGAGTTCCATGGGGACGGTGTCCTCTCGAAGTACAACCCCGAACAGGTATGGCTGTGCCCCTCCAGCCTTCCCCCATGCTGCTGTCAGCTCCTGGCCTCCCACCAGCTCCCCCAGCCCAGCTCACACAGCTAAAAGCAGCCAGGAGAAGTCAGGTCTCTCTGTCCACCTGCTGCCTCTCCATATGGCCATGTTTCTGGGACTGGGAAAGACGCTCCCATGGATGCTCCTGGCCCCCAGCTGCATCCCTGCCCAGCCATCCTGAGGACCAGGCTTGCCACATGGCCATCCCACCCCATTCCACCAATTCTGCCCAGACCCCACTGCTGTCTCATGCTTGGCTGCAGGCTGCCTTGCTGAGAGCATTTTGGCGCACAGCCTTGCCAGGCAGAAGGTGGGAAGGATTTACTCTCTTTTCTCCCAAATGCTAAAGATTTTGCTGTTGCCAGTGCAGGGAGAGGGGAAGGCCCTGTGCCTTCTCACTCGCACCTGGGGAAAGCTGGGTTATTTTTTCTTAACTGTGCTTTCAGAAAGACCTATTAGTGTGCCAGCAGGAGAGAGTCTTTCACAGGGGCCATAATCACTAGAAACAAGGCAAAACAAGAAAAATCAGTAGGCTGAACACAGCAAGGAGGGGCAGCAAAACTACACTGCTATTCAAGGGCACCATGGGACCCTTGCTCCAGCTGCGGCCACAAAAGTCAGTGGGAAGGCAAAGTCCCAATGCATTGTGGATGCCCAGTGGGGAAGGAGGAGGCGAGGAGACCTTGGGAGGATGATAGTCCCCAGGTACAGGGCATTGGCTGGTTGGTCCTGCTGCTTTGTGCCCTGCCCTGGGGGAAGCAGGAGGCTTTCAGCTCACAGGTCATTGCAACTCTCTGCCTCCAACACCCCCAGGTTCCATTAGCCGTGCCAGAAGGTCTGTATTTATTTCCTCAGTCGTTTGCCAAGTTTTGAGCACCAGGCTCTCTCAGAGCCTCCTGCCCCTCCAGTGAGCTGCCCACCATGCAGGGGTCTGCAGACTCCCGGGCAGGTGAGCTGGCTTCTGCCTCACCACTGGCAAGTACCATCTCACCATGACTGTCCATCCCTGTCACTCACCCAGCTCCTACCCTGACTGCTGCAGTTCTCATCCCTGTTCCAAACACCTCTGGCCTAGCTCTGCTGTGTGGGCCTCCATCAGCCAGCTGGCACTAGGGATTTCTGGCCCTGCTACTTCTGAGTCGCCTTAGGTTATATTCCACCACTGGGATTTGGGAAGCTGGCAGTTTTGGGGAGGACTCTGCAGATCATGTGCCCAGTGAGAAGGAACCAGGGTGTGGGACCCTCCCCCCACCAACAGCTCTGCACCCCCATGGCATGCCCAGAGCACCTCCGTCATCCTCCTCTGTCCCCTCCCCAGCCCATTGATTATGATGGCTTTCGCCTCTTCATGAAGACCTACCTGGAGGCAGACGTCCCTGAGGAGCTTTGCCAACACCTTTTCACCTCCTTCAAGCGTAAGATATGCCAAGCCTCCCCTGAGACCCAGCACCAGAGCCCCGGTGTCTCACAGCTCAACACCCTCGGTGAGCCGACCCTGTCCCTGCCACCCAGCCAGGCACACTGTGGCATGGCAGCATGTTGGGCTTATTCCTGTGTTGCACCACAGGGATCAAGGTTGCAGAGTGGCACCTGCAGCAGGTAGCACTGGGGCCAGCACACAGCCCAGATCTGTCCCATCCAGCGGGTGTGCTTGCAGGGACTCTGTGCTGCTCTGGGGAGGAAAGAGCTTTCCCTGGGGTGGGGAATCCATGGGCCATCATTGCACTGATTCCTCCCTTTCCTCTGCATGTTCAGAACCTAAGTCACTTGGTATGATCAAGACCAAGGTGAACTATGCCACTGTCACAAGTGCTGGCACAGGCAACCATCAAGTGCACAGCGGCACCCGGAGCATCTTCTGCCTCCTCCAGCCCCTGCCCAGGTGGATTTACAGCTCATGAAGACATCCGCTGAAAGGATTATAAACTGCAAAAGAAAAGGGAGAACCCTCCCCAGGTGCTTGGCTGCCACATTGGGGCATGTTGGTGAGGGGACCATGTCTGCCCTGCATGGTTCCAAGTACCATGGCAGCCAGCATCTAGGGACACGAGTGCTGCTGGGAGTCACTGGGCCAGGCAGGAGAGTGAGGGGCTGCCTACAGTACCTCTTGGAGAGCGCTGGGTCCAGGATGCAAGTCTGCTTTGGGGCTAGCAAAGAAGATCCCTAGGCGAGCAACCAGAACCCAGGCAGGGTTCTTGGAGAAAGAGGATTGCCAGGAACAGGTACCCTGGTGTCATGCTACCTATGGGCAATTGTCTGCTTTTCAGGGATCAACGGGAAAATGCTCCTAAGTGCCCTGGGACGACACACTCCTGAGCCCAAAAGCTGCCACAGCAATGCAGCTGAGCCACAACTAGCATCCCTCACCCCAGCATCAATCCCCAATGCCTCCCCAAACTGGTCCAGGTCATCCTCCCAGAAGTCCACCACTGCCACCCCCTCTGCTCACAACTCCTCGGGCTCTTTGAAGATCTCCTCCGGGTCCCTGCTCAGCCCTCAGTTGTCAGGTGAGCTCCACGGGGGACACAGACAGTGACAACCTCTCTCCAGCATCCCAAGCTGTGGAGCCGCACCTTGCCCTGATGATGCAGCTGGTCAGGTCTCCCGTGCAGTGGTGACCTTCCAAATTCAGTGGATTCCTAGCATTTTGATACCTTTGCTTTGCAAACTTAAGCCACTGATCCCATCCTGCAGAGCCTCCACTGGTCAATGTCGTAGTTACCTGGCTGCAGCTCCTAGTGAGGGGGCATCAGAGCAGTAAGTCACAGCTGCCTCCAGCCCAGATTCTGCCAGCCACTGATGAAGGGAGCACTAGGAAGGGCACCTCTGCCAGGAGCAGCCATCTCCCAAAGGCTGCTGTCAGCGCAGGCAGCCGTGAGTGTAGGTTATCCCAGCACCCCAGCAAGCCTCCCCTGCCACCAGCCAAGTTTCCCGCTCATTGTGGCTGGATGCTTCTTGCTGATGGCACATATCCCCATTGGCTCCCACTCTTCATCATGCCCATGCCTGCAGTGCTGGAGGTGTGGGGGTCTGTGTCCTGGGAATCAACTGGCAGTGCCCAGCCCTGCTCCTGTGATGGCACCCAGCACAGTGTCCCCTTCATGTGCCCAGCCTTGCTTCTGTGATAACACCCAGCCCAGTGTCCCCTTTGTGTGTCCAGCCCTACTCCTGCTCCTGCGCCCAGCCTTGCATCCTTTGTACCTTGCCCACACTGTGCCAAACAATTCCCTGCCAGCCCCGTATCCTGGCTGGGGATGGCTCCTTGTCCCCCTGTGCATGGCCTTCATCACCCCCTTCCTGCCTGCAGGCACGAGGAGCGTGGAGAAGAGGTTACCCTTCAGCCTGAGGAAGAGCCACAGCTCTGTGAAAGCCATCCCCCCACCGCCGCCCGCCCCCCTGACCCAGGTGGTCCATCTGAAGGACATTGTCTGCTACCTGTCCCTTCTGGAGAGGGGACGGGCAGAGGACAAGCTGGAGTGTAAGTTGGACCCTGTGGCCGTGGGCTGCTGGTCATGCCATGTGGAAGATGGACCAGTGGTTGGAGGTACCATTGCAGGGGTTCACTCTGGGCGTAGTGCAGGGCTAGATGCTCCTGCTCACTTTTTAATGCTGAAATGTTAAAACCATTTGGGAAACCTGCTAATTGTTGCCCCTCTGGTCCTGCCCACCAGCACCCATGTCTGGCAGAGGGGCAGCTGGGGGGGGTTGTGTCTTCTCTGTGATACCCCATAACCTGGTATGGGCTCAGGTCCATCTCACCCAGGATGAGCTGGTGCTGTGCTGCTCCCACCCACAGCTCTGGCAGCTCTGGTACCGAGCACCAGCTGCATGGTGCCCCTGTGCTCTAACCAGCAGCTGGCTTCTCTTCTCCCTGCAGTTATGTTTCGCCTCTATGATACTGATGGAAACGGCCTCCTGGACAGCTCGGTAAGCCTTCCCTCAGGAGAGCTTTCGTGGCTGGAGACACACAAAGCCCTATTAGGGTGTCTGCTCTCCCAGCGAGGCACTTTGAGCTAGACCAGGATATGGGAAGGGAGAAGGAAGGTAGCAGCATTTGCTGCAGAGCTGAACTGTGAGGCTGGGGGATGTGCTCCATCTCTGCAGCATCCAGCAGCAGCTAGAAAAATTCCACCCAGCAATAATTGTAGCTCTACATCAGGTCAATGTTTCAGGAAAGGAAAAAATATTGAACAACACCACCCACCCCACCCCTCCGCCCCAGGCTCTGCCCTGATGTTTTATCGTTCCCCTTTGAGTATGTCCCTTGAAACCCATTGCAAATAAAAATCTGTTTTATCATGGCAGTTTTTCTGAGGGAAAATCCAATGCTTCTGGCAGATTTTCAGAAGAGAAAGCATCACCTAGCACCCAACAAGTGAGGTGTCACTGGCCCTCAGGGCAGCCTTGAGTGTACCAGGACATAGACCTGACAAGTCCCTTAATGGTGGTGTGAGGTTGGGCACACTGCTCATGACCAAAGCCATCTCTAAGCACTGGGTGCCATCATCTTTCTGTGCTTAGGAATTGGATCGTATCATCAACCAGATGGTGCATGTGGCCGAGTACCTGGAATGGGACTCCACTGAACTGAAGCCTGTGAGTGCCAGGGCTGGGGACAGCTGGGGGACCGTGAGGTCTCCTGTCTGACAACTGAGGTTCGGAGGAGGCATTGCCATGTAATCACTTTTCCTTCCTCCAGATCTTGAAGGCGATGATGGAGGAGATCGACTATGACCATGACGGGACTGTGACACTGGAGGAGTGGATCCGGGGTGGCATGACCACCATCCCCTTGCTGGTTCTTCTGGGGATGGAGACGGTAAGTGCCTGCGCAGGGACCTACTTTGGCTGCATCCAGCTGCCTCGTCTGCTCCTAGAGGAAAGCCCGGGGCTGGCGGCAGAGAGGAAAGAGGGTGGCGATGGAGGGCGCGCAGGGACCACGGGAGGGCACCCTATGCTCGGTAATGTGCCGCGCACCCTCCGGCACCGCCCAGCCCCGCACCCGCACCCGGGTTCCCGGCCGTAGGGACACCCCTGCCCTCCCTCTGCTAACCGATTTTCGGTCCCTAAATATTCACAAGCTCAGTTTTGAGCTGCAGTCGTTGCCAGCTGCTGTGCCCAGGCAAGCTGGGCTCACTCCTTGGGATCGTAGTGCACTGCAGTTTGATGAGTATTTAATAAAAAATAAGATAAGGACCTAAAATGCCACATCCTCTCCTGAGGTGAGCTTCAAAGAGCATAGGTAGTTTTGTGTGGTTTGTGACCCACCCCCCACCCCCCCTTACTTCCCTGTGTTGTTTTTTCTTCTTTTGGGACTTCATTTTTCATCAAGGTGCATCCCTGGTCATAGGGTGGTAGTTTGGAGGGAAAAAAAATCTGGTTTTGCTCCTCAGTGCCCATTCTAGTGCTTGCTTTCCACAGAGAGGCAGAAGAAGATGGATTTCTGTCAGGAAGATTCAAGAAAATGGGGAATTTTAAATGGCTCCTGCAAAGCACTCATGTCTGGACCCAGATGTAAAAGGTCACTCTGTGGTGGTGGTGTCTGGCCACCAGCAGAGCATCCCTATGGCCAGGCTGTGCTGAGGGCCCATGGGGAGCTGGAGCTCAGCGTCAGGAGTGTCAGGAGCTGGACATGCCCAGGAGGCAAGGGAACGTGGTGGGAGGGATGTTCAGGGGAACACCAGGGGGAAGAGGAGCAGAGGGAGGCTGTGGTCCTTCTAGGACTGAACTCCCACAGATGCACTAGGAGCTTTTATGGGGCAAAAAGCTGATAAAAGTGGTGAGCTGAGAGGGCAGGGACTGCTGTCAGGGGAGAGACTCCACCTTGTCCTCTGTTCTCCTGCCCTGCAGAACGTAAAGGATGATGGGCAGCATGCCTGGAGGCTGAAGCACTTCAGGAAACCTGCCTACTGCAACTTCTGCCGCACCATGCTGCTGGGGGTCCGCAAGCAGGGCCTCTGCTGCTCCTGTGAGTCCTGGCCCACCAAAGTTCCCCATGCCCCTAGGCTGGTAGCTCCTGCTCCATCTCGGTGCCCTAGGGAGGGGGAACTGGTCCCCGTCAGTGCTGAGCCCTGTGGATGCTGCAGGGTGAGTGGGGAGGGAGCAATGCCTGTGCCAGGAAGTGATGCTCAGCACCTTCTTTCCCACCAGTCTGCAAGTACACTGTCCATGAGAGGTGCGTGTCCAAAGATATTGCCTCCTGCATCAGCACCTACATGAAATCCAAGAGAAACACAAGCGTGAGTAGGTGGTCAGCATGTTTCTGAGCCAGTGAGTCTCCCTTCAAGCCCTCTCTGATCTGGCACCGCCATCATTAGCTGGCCTATTGGTCTCCTGCCCTGATCCCTCATGGCTTTTTCTCCTGGGATTTGCCCCTTGGGTCCTGGGCAGCAACTCATGGGCATTCGCAGTGTCGAGAGGAAGCCCATCAGTGCAGGCCCTGTCCCCAGCCTCCAGGGACCCACAGGACCCCTGGCCCTGAGGTTTGCCATGACTCCAGATGGGAGACAAGTGTCCCTGATGTGCTGCATGGAGCAGCAGGGAAGGAAGGTGACCATGTGAGGGGCTGGTTTGGATCAGTCAGCATCCCTGCACAAGCCACCCTCTGAAATCATGGAGGCAGCTCTTAGCAGAGAGATGTCCATGTGTCAGTGGTTGCGGCTCCTGCAGTGCCCCTCCTTGTGCCTTGCAGGTGATGCAGCACACCTGGATTGAGGGCAATTCCCCTGTCAAGTGTGACAGATGCCACAAAAGCATCAAATTCTACCAGGGCATAACTGGCCTGCACTGCGTCTGGTGCCAAGTCACTGTGAGTACATGGGCATGCATGGCCTGGAGTGCTCTCCAGGGTGCAGGATTCAGGGGGCACCCCATATGGCCAGCCCCAGGTGAGGAGAGGCTCACAACTGGACTGGTGTTCCCTGCCTGACTACCTTCGTCCCGCCTCCAGCTCCACAACAAATGTGCCTCCCATGTGAAGCCGGAGTGTGATGGAGGCCCACTGCGAGACCACATCTTGCTGCCTTCCTACATCTGCCCTGTCGTCCTGGTAAGTGCCCCACTTTTTGCTGCCAGGTGGCAGGTACCATTGCTGTGGCCACCCTACCTCCCCTGGGTGCTGGCACTTCCTTCTTGAAGCAGCCTGCATATCCGTGCTTCTGTTCCCCAAAGGACAGGCAGTCCCCTGGCAGCACCAGCCCCGAGGACAACCAGGGTTTCAAGTTCAACTCCACCACGGTGGATGGGCAAGGACTGCAGGTAGGTTCCTGCACCAGGCTGCTGGTGAGTTGTGCCGTGGGTGCACGCTGAGCCCTGCAGCAGTCAGGCATTCTGAGACACACTTTCTGCCCTCCAGATCAGCCCCCAGCCTGGGACACACCCCCTCCTGGTGCTTGTGAACCCCAAGAGCGGAGGAAGGCAAGGGGAGCGGTAGGTGGGGTCCTGCCCAGGCAGAGCATCTCCCCACAATTGGGAGTTGTTTATCCCTTGGGCTGCTCCAGCACCTGTCCTAGAGGCAGACTCGCCTCTGTGGCATCCCTTAAACCTCTCCTTCTCTAGAGTACTTCGGAAATTTCACTACCTGCTCAACCCACGCCAAGTGTACAACCTGGACCGCGGCGGGCCTGCACCAGGGTACGAAGATGCTGTGGTCAACCCTCTGCCTCCTCCTGCTGGTGCCTGCTCCCTGACATCACCCCTTGTCTCTCCTGTCTTTCTCCAGGCTGAGCTTCTTTCGGGACACTCCAGATTTTCGCGTTCTGGCCTGTGGAGGAGATGGTACAGTAGGCTGGATCCTGGACTGCATAGGTGAGTGAGGAGTGGTCATGCTGTTGCAGGGAATCATCCACCCACAGCCTTGGCAATCTGCCACTGGTTTATATTTCTCTGGAAAGAGCAAGGCAGGGGTCCTGCCAACAGCATCACCCTCAGACTGCTGGCCAAAATGGAACATGGAGAGGAGCAGGGAATGAGCCCTTCCAGTCTCAAACTTCTTTCCTATTGAATTACAGACAAGGCAAACTTGGTGAAGCACCCGCCGGTGGCTGTCCTACCCCTGGGAACAGGCAATGACCTGGCCCGGTGCCTGCGCTGGGGAGGAGGTGAGGCTGAGCAAGCATCGCCTGGGCGGTGGCCAAACCGTGGGGACTACGTGGTGCAACTCAGTGGGTGCCATCCTGTGGGATGGAGGGCACCTGAGCTCTTGGGACGAGGCTTGGTGTTGCATCTCAGCCCTGGTGCCCCTTGATGGTGCCTCTAACACCTTCCAAAAAAAAGCAGCCACTGCTTTTTAAACTCCCATCATCCAGGTCCTGCCAAACAAACTTTTTCACCTTGGAGAGCTGTGCTCTTAGCTGAAATCTCTGCCACTGCTGCAAGGGCGAGCTGGGCGTCTCACTGGTGCCATAGCAGCAACCCTAGGCTCCCCGAGGTGCTCAGCACCCAACTATCTCCATGTGATATGGCTGCACTCCTTCATCCTCCTTCATCCTTATCTGATGCCCACCTCTTTTCCCTTACAGGCTATGAAGGAGGCAACCTGATGAAGGTCCTGAAAGACATTGAGCACAGCACAGAGGTGATGCTGGACCGCTGGCAGATAGAAGTCATTCCCAGTGACAGGGAGGCCAATGGAGACCCTGTCCCATCTACCATCATCAACAACTACTTCTCCATTGGTGTGGTGAGTACTCTGAGGCAGGGATGGGTCTTGAGGGCAGCCCAGAGCACAGAACACACGTGTTTCAGTTGGGGAGAGCAGTACAGCACAGGGCTAATAATTGATGCCTGTGCTATGCAATGTGCTATGCCCACTGGAGCTGCCCAAGCACAGCAAAGTGGAGGGAAGAGCTCCAGAGGCCAGTGGAGCAGGAGAGCTGTCACTTAGGTCCCCAGCACAGCCACGGCTCCAAACCCATATGGATCAGTGGGTTCCCAGGGCATTTCCCACTCAGTCAGTGGGAAATGCCTCAGCTGCTGTGAAGGGGCTGGAGCAATCCAGCCTGGTGGGTGCACTCAAGACATGCCAGCTCTCTACACTTCCCTCCCTGTATCCTCCTAGACTCATCCTGAGCCAGCCCTGAGTTAAATCCCAGGAGCTGGGGCTGGTTACTGGTGATGTTCCTCAGACACTCTAAAAGCCTTTCTAAGTGTTTCATGAAACTCTACATTTGTCCTTGAGTCTCCCAAGCTAGGGACTCTCCATCCCTGTTCTTTCTTGCTCATATTCCTAACCTCCCTCCATATCCTTGGGCTGTTTTTCTAGTTTTATTGTCCTTTGTAATGGCAGCACGTAAATGCATAAATAGGCATGGAATGTCTCTCTTCCTGGCTGGAAATGTTGAAAGACAAACTGTGTGAGGAGCTTAAATGAAGTTCAGGGAAGTTTGGGGTCTCAGGCATGGATTGAGATCTGCAGGACACTCCACCTGAAGCTTTTGCTGAGACAGCACCTATTGGCAAAGCCTTGCTTTGGAGCTTGGACCTGTTTTCCCTCATGTTTTCCTAACCTGAGGAGGTTAGGGAGCCTGAGGAAGATGGCAGCCATGTGCGACAGGGGCCTTCCTAGGAGCAGCAGGGCTTTGAGGGAAGAGCAAGCAATGCTTGCAGCATTTTTGCTTGGGCCAAGTGGTACTATGGTGTAGGTCACCATCTGGCAGCACTGTGGGATTTTTCTAGTTTCACATCAGCAGCTCCTGCCTAATGTCAGGGGATGTTACTGCAGGTGGCATTTGGTGACAGCTTCTGAGTCAGGTTTAACACTCCCCATCCTGCACAGGAGAGGTTGCAATGAGTTTCAGGGGAGCTGCCACCCTGCCAGGGGAGCTGTCAGGGTGCAGAGTCCTGAGGTGTCCCCAAAGTCTTGCTGCCCTGCTGGTAGCTCTTCCTCCCTCCCACAGCATCACCTCCAAGCAGAGCCCCTATGATTAAGGAAGGAAGCCAAGTGCACTAATCACGTGTCACTTAACAAGTGCTTTGCAAGCAGCCTGGCTGAGGGTGCCTCCATTGCTTTGGCATAGCCCCTGTGCTGAACCCCTGTGCCAGAGAGGCTGGCAGTGAGGGCAAAGAGCTGAGCCCCCATTTCCTGGCATGTGCTGATGGGGTATAGAGGGAGGTTTCTATTTCCATGCCGCACTACCAATATTTCTGTACTCCCTCTCCCCACAGGATGCCTCCATCGCCCACCGCTTCCACATCATGCGAGAAAAGCACCCTGAGAAATTCAACAGCAGGTAAGGGCTGCCCATGGTCCCCTCTGAAAGCTGGGTGCAAGGGGGTGCCCTGCTGCTGCCGTGCACCGTGCTGAGGGGATGTGTCAGAGCCTGCTCCCCTCCCCTCAGGCTCCTCTTGCCCCTCTCCCCACGGCACAGCCCCAAGGAGGCTGCACAGTGTTCGGCCAACCTTAGGGGATGGGCAGGGGACAAACCAGGCATAGCAGTGGGGAGTAGCCAGGCATGGTGGGGGTCTGGGGTGATCCTTTGGGCCCTGTTCAGCATGGCAGGCTGCTTAGACTTGGCTGTGCACCCAATTACGTTCATTCATGCTTTGTAATCAGCACTGAATTCCAGAACAGCAGGAGCAGCTTGGGCAGTGAGGGCAGGGCAAGCAGCAGGTTGCAGCTCGCTCCTGCTGTGCTCAGAGTGCATGGAAATGGCAGCAGGAGCTGTGGCTTGTGACCCCCATCTCCATGTGTCTGGCTTTGCTCTGAAATTCAGCCCCTCTTGGCTTACATCTCCCCCTTAAAGATTGGCACAGTGGTTGATGCAGGGGATGAGCAGTGGTCAGGGGTTGCCTGGCAGGGTGCTGGGAGGGTGCAAGGCAGGGTGCTGATGTGGAGGACATCCCCTTTCTGGAGTACCCCATTTCTGACAGCTCCAATAAGAGACAACAGCCCATGCTCAGTTCTGTTGGGAGCCAGTGGAGGCACCCAGTCCCAGTCTGAGGGACCACCCAGCACCTACATCCTTCCACAGGGTGTAAGAGCCAGGTCTGCCCGAGCCACCCCCATCCCACAGCACAGCTCCCTGTGCCCATGATGCCAGTGGTCCCTCCCCGTGATAGCTCGTGTCCCCATTGATGGTTTGTGTCCCCATTGCAACAGCTCTAGAAAGGCTCCAGCAGCCCATCCTGTCACCAGCTGGGCTGGGGGTGGCTGGGCCAAGGCGCCACTTCCGAGCAGGATGTTGATATTTTTTTGTGCCCCAGGATGAAGAACAAACTGTGGTACTTTGAATTTGGAACGTCTGAGACCTTTGCAGCCACCTGCAAGAAGCTCCATGACTATGTTGAGGTGGAGGTGGGTTTCCAGAGATGGTCCCTGGCTTCAGCTGTGGCACAAAGGCTTTTGTGGAGATGTCGCCCATGGGTCCTGTGGGTGGAGCTTTTGGCTGTCTGGGGAGAGGGTGACATGACAGCTTTGAGCCGCAGCAGGAGGATGCAGCTGGCTGGCAGGACCCACTCTTCCACCACACGGTGTTTTCTGCAGAGCCAGCCAGCTGCAGGCAGAAGAATAGCCCTGTATTTTTCCCCCCTTTCCAGATGTATTTGAGAGCGTGCCTGGAATATTCTCTCTGTAAACTCCACGTCTGCTCCCAGCCCTCCTTAGATGAAATGGAAACAGCCTTTAATTAGAGCAGGGAGGAGGGCCCATGGTTGCTAAGAGTGCTGTCATTTCTTCACTTGTGCTGGAGGGTTTGGGACATGCTTTGCTGTAAACTTCCGCCTCTCCTTATCTCTGGATAAACGGCCCTCTTATAACTTAGGCTTGCAGATGAGGGAAAAGAAACATCTCTTGCTGCAACAGGCTGGTGTGAGTTGGACTAGGCAGTGGGCGCAGGGACACTAGTGGCAGCGGAGAACAGGCAGAGTGCAGGCAGAGCCCAGCAGCTGGTGGTGTGGTGCGTTTGGATGTGGGCAGAGGGGCTTTGAAGCCTGTTTCTAGGCAGGGAATTTCAGCCTTTCCAATGCTCAAAAGGGGTAGCTGTGCCCTCAGCAGCTGCTGGGAAGGAGCAGGAGCACAGGCATGGCCATATCACCCCCTTTGCTGGATAAGCATCAGCATCCTGGCATGGATAAAGTCCATGCCATGGCTTGATGCTGCTAAAGATGGGCATGAGGTGCCTCTCACTCTTTGTGAGGTACCCTGCATGCTGCCTGCACGCTTCCCACCAAGCATGTGTGGGCATCAGCTGTGCCACACTGGCAAGAAAGTGTTAATCCCGCAGTATTGAAGTTGAAAGCAGCAGCCTGTCCTCCCTCCAGCTCCCAGGCAACTGTCATTCTTGCAGAGAAATGGCAGTTTTGTTTTGGAAATTGGCACTCGTTCCCCCACAGCTCCTGGAAATGAATTTGCTTTTTCCCCAGCTGCAAATTTCTACTTCCAGCATCGCTGCCAGTGCGCCGTCAGCTGGCCCTGCTCAAAGAGCCCATTGTAGCTCACTGGCACGCTAACAGGGGAGGACTACGCAGGGAGAAATTGCTCCCTGTACGAGTGTGTGTGGGCAAGTGTGAGGAGCCATGGTCCTACCTGCCCTGTACACCCCTGGGCAGGAATAAGCTCCTGCAGCCCAGGCAGCCCCAGCCCGACTCACTCCCATCCCACTGTGACTGGATCAGTACCCACTGCCTCACAGGCAGGCAGGAAAGATGCCTCTGGTTGGGAGTGATGCTTTGCTTGGCCAGGCATTGGATGTGTCATCTGTCCTGCAAGGAATCGGAGCCCTCTCACTCAGTATCTGCTGCTCAGAGCATTAGGGTCTTTTCTGTTGCTACAAACCATAATGTCAGTAAAACATACTAAAAAAGAGGGGATTTACATCCTATACAAGCCTCAAAGACACAGCTCTTCACTCCTAAGCCAGAAAATTCCTGCCTTATGCTTTCAACGTGAAGCTAAAAATAAGATAGCAGAGCATCAGGGGAAGCAGAGCAGATATGAAGATACAGATATGTTTGCTAATGCGTGCACCCAGCTCCACATGTATGGCCAGCATGCTCAGCGCTTACCAACAGTGTATGAAAAATAAGCTTGAGACTTTCACTCTTTGCTAGAGGAAAACAACTGGAGTCAAAGCAGCAGTGGGTGTTCATCAGCTCATTCGCATTTCACTCAGCAAAGCAGAGGGCAGAAATGTTGTTGCTTCACTAAAATGCAAGGAAAAAAATGTGCTGGCATTTGCTGAAGCGTAGCACGGCAGGTAGAGAGCAGATGCGTAAGGGAAAGTATAAATGATGTAGAGAAAATACAGCTGAGTGGGAAATAAGCTGCTTCCCCCAGAGGTATTTAGAAAGGGAATCCAGTGTTATCGGGTAGTGTGAGAGTTAGAAGACCTGAACTCAAGAAACACATTTCCATGGCTGCTGCTTCAAGTCCTGTAGGAAAGCTGCAGGCAACAGATATTTTACATTTTACAGGGAAATTTCAGCTGGGAAGGTCCCGCTGTTATGACAGTGAAGCCCAAGATACCAGTTCTGTGTGTTGTCTTGTGGTTTCCTCTCCAAAAAATGACATTTTTTCCTCTGACACCTTTCCTATCATTTCCTTCCAGCCTCATTTCTAGTTTCCAAATTGCGCTTGAAGACACATTGGTTTGAGTTAGCTTTTGGTCAGCCTACTTTTTGGATTCTTTGGAGTCAGTTTGAATGAGATGGGGAAGCACATGCTGGAGGTGCTTGGTCACTCCAGGGCTGAGGTGGTATTGTCTTCTATTTTGGGTTGCAGCACTGAGCCTGGCAGAGATTTGATGTGGTCTCATAGGAATTTGCTTTTCAAAATTGCTGTCTGGGACATGTAGTAAAATTCCTATTGAAGCTGAGAGGAAAGCAGCATAAGGGGAGGTGGTCGTTGTTGGCCCTAAAAAAGCAAAACCAGGGGGTATTTTTTTGCACCTTCAGCCCCAGCTGCCCTGAGGCTGACCACACTGCTCTGGGGCAGGTTTGCTGTGGATTTTGTCTGGCAGCACACCATGCCTGGGGAGCCCTGCTCCTTCAGCAGGCAGGCGAGGAGAAGAGGCTGGGTTCTGTGGAACTGGGCACCAACTCCCCCTGACCCTGCACCCTGACACTGCCCATGTGCCCAACAGTGCGATGGGACCCTGCTAGACCTGAGCAATGCATCCCTGGAGGGCATTGCCATCCTCAACATCCCCAGCATGTACGGTGGCTCCAACCTCTGGGGTGAGACCAAGAAGCAGCGTGGTTACAACCGTCTGGGCAAGAAAGCGCCAGAGAAGCTGCAAGCCACAGTGGTCACCGACACCAAGGAGCTCAAGTACTGTGTGCAGGGTGAGTGGCAGAGCCTGGCAGTCACTGGGTTTGTGGGGTGCATGGGGTTAGCACAGGGGAGCTGGGCAGCTGCCAGTTCTGGACACAGCTCAGTGCATGTGGCACTGGAGCAATAGCACTGGAGGTGTTGCTATTGGCCTGCTGTGTTTTGGGGTGCCAAAGTGACCCCAAGAACAATGTGGCCATGCCAGTGAAGGAGGGTAGCTCCGCCTCCCTGGGTAGGCCCAGCGCTGTGTTTCTCAGGGCTGGTTATGCCATGCCACAGTGGCCAGAGGGGATGTGGCTCCTGTGCCCTGCCATCCACTTCTCCCACCCTCCAAGGATCATGACTTAGGGGTGCTGGATGTGATGAGGCTGGGCAGCCTCACAGCATCCCCCACAGAGCTGGCAGGCTGCCACTGCAGGGCTGGGTGCCTGATGCTGCAGAGGAGGAGCTGGAAGCAGAGCTGCAGAGCTGGCATTGAGGGCTTTTGTAAGCATCTTCCCAGGCTCTGCTGCCGTGCTGCCAGCCTGGCTGGGTTTTGGGAGCAGCATGGTACCCACACAGTGCTCCAGCAGGAACCTCAAACCCACTGCTGTGGCCACCAGAGCCATCCCTGCAGACATGGACAGGGTGCAGGCAGCTCAAAGTGCTGTCAGGGTTCCCTAGCAGAGAGCAGTGAGTTAGAAAGCAGCCAGCAAAATAGAGAAAGTGCCCCTATTTTCCACCCATCACCTCTCACAGGCTGGGACTGGGGTGGGAAACAGTCTCCTTGCTGCATGGCTGCCAGGACAGAGGTGTCACTGGCCAGCCCAGGCTGTCACTGACGGGCTGTTCCTTGCCAAGCAAGCCCATGGGAATGTGCAGCAAGGAGTGGGGCAGAGCAAAGGCTGGTTCCAAAGGGTGACAAGAGGCAGCAGAGTTGGTCCCCTGGGCACATCCACACTTGCAGGAAGGCAGGAGGGCATGGAGGGATGCTCAAGAGGATTCTCCTGGGGGAGTTTCCACTAGAAAAGAGGACCTTGAAGGGAGTGAGAGGTGGAGCAAATTTGCCCTGGTATTGGGCACCTTTGCTGGCAGCCTGGAAAAGCAGGAAGAGGTGGGAAAATGTGCAATGCCTTGGGATTGCAGACAGACACCTGGGAGAGATTCTGCTGCTGTTCCATACAACACTGCAAAGAAGTGGCTAAGAAGTTAGTGAGGATCCAGGCTGCCACCCTGCAGGACTGGACACTGTTTCAGACCAGGAGTATTTTTGCTCCAGGGATTTTGGACAGCAGCAGTGGAAAATGCTGCAAACACCCAGCTCAATGATCTTGGGGCATGGAGGACATCGGGACACATCTTCACTGTCCCACCAGCCCTGCTGCCCTCCAGGAAGCCAGCAGCCCTGGTGTGCTGGCCCTGATGTTTTGGATGATGGCAGAAGGCAGGGGCTCTCTGGGGACAGGTGGACTGACTCAGATCCCTTTCTCTTGCAGACCTCAGTGACCACCTTCTGGAGGTGGTGGGGCTGGAGGGTGCAATGGAGATGGGGCAGATCTACACGGGGCTGAAGAGTGCTGGGAAGAGATTGGCCCAGTGTTCATCTGTCACCATCAGGTATTTGTCCCCATCCTGGCTGAGCACCCATCCTGAGGCAAAAGTTGGCACCTGTGTCACCTGGCGTGTCCCTCTCTTTGTGCTTTGCAGGACATCCAAGCTGCTGCCCATGCAGGTAGATGGGGAGCCCTGGATGCAGCCATCCTGCACCGTGAGTCCCCGGGGAGGGGGTAGGTCTGCCACTGGCAGCCAGGGCAGGCAGGGGCTGGAAGCACAGTGGGAAGGGGCAGGCAGAAGGTGGCAGCATGTTGGGAAGCCTTGGCTCCCCATGCACTGTGGCAAAGCCTCTGGAGGTGGAGGGAGGCTCCTGTGCTTTCTAGTGGGTGCCTGCAGAACCCAGCCACCTGTGACTTCTGTCTGTGCCCATGCAGCCCTGGACTCATGGCAAGCCATCAGGGAAGCCATGGGTACCGGGACATGCTCATCCCTTGCCAGGCAGGTGGGCGCAACAGCATCCCTTCCTGGGGCAGGGGGCTGCAGTGGGGTCCCCCACCATCCAGCAGGCAGCTTGCTCAGAGTAGAAATCCTCTTCCCATACCAGTGCTGCCTGGATGTGATTCCAGAGCTGTTATTCCTATGCAGCAAAGCGTTTAATGACCTGGCTGTGTGGTGGCACCATGTCCTCACCCTGGTGCTGGACTGCTTCTGCCTTGTTCAGGTCACTCTCCAGGGTCCCCAGACTGGGGGATGCCCGGAGGGCTCAGAGCCCAGGATACCCTTACTAAGATGGGTTTTTCAATTCTTATTAGGTCAAAATTACACATAAAAGCCAAGTGCCGATGCTTCTGGCCCCCCTGCAGAAGAGCAGCTTCTTTTTCCTGAAGAGGAGAAACCAAACTCGAGATTAAACAATGTGCAAAGAGCCATGGCCCAGAGGCACTTGGTGTCCCATACACCCACCTGCTGCAGAATCCTCGAATCCCAGCTCCACAGTGGAGAGAGAAAACACCCCTCCAAATTTGACAGGGATGATTTGTCCTGGGAAGGTCTTGGAAGCTACTTTCCAACCACCACAAATGTCTTCTCCAGCTGGTATGGAAGCAGTGGATGAAGGCAGGCTGACATGCAGGGAGCTCATTCACTGGAGCAGCCCTAGGACTGCATTTTTTTCCCTTTTATTTAAATAAAGCCCCCTACCCACCCCAGAAGAGCTGCAAATGAACATGCTCCTAAGAAAACACTATGCTTCACTTATCTTTAATCCTCTCGAAGGACACTTGATATTTTGCTGCACTGGCTTTCTGTCCACCAACCCTCGCACACTGGAGAAGTTAATTATTTTCTTACCCTAGAGGAGACAGTCTTTGCCTTACCTTCAGCTAGAATTTCTGGGATGAGGTTTAAGCAGATGCAAAGACATCCTTCACTACTGGCCCTGGAGCCACGAGCCGTGGGCCAGGCCATGGGCATGAGGACAAGTGCGGAGTGGACAGGAGGAGACTGTGCTTTGACATGGAAACTGCAAAAAAAGGATTTTTAAGGGGAGCTGCCTGGGCTTCTCGCTCATATTTATGTATTTATTTAGCAAACTTTGGGGCAAACTTGGGGGGGTCACCTTCTTTATGAGCCTGGGTTGGACGCAAACACCACCAGCTCTTCTGTAATCCCTGCCACAACACCTCCTGCCATGTGGACTTTCCTCTCTCCTAAATCCTGCCAGCCTGCACAGGGGGCTGGGGACCCTGGGGACAGAAGCTCTTCTCGCTTGCAAGTGTATGTGTGTGTGTGTCCGAATTTTTTACACTTCTCCTCGTGTGCTCTCCCATCAGCCTCCAATGCTCCTGGATGGCTGCAGGGAGTGGGGCAGAGCTGTGGCACATTGGTTTCTGCAGAGCCAGGTCTGGCCCCAGCCCACCCCAGAGCCACGAGCTTCACAGCTGCCACTGCCAGCCCTTTGCCTGCAGGGATGCCTGCTCCTTTTCTCCTCACCCACCCAGTTGCTGAAGTTCAGCTGCAGTGCATGGACAAGTTTGGGTGGCCACACCCATACGTCCCCCACCAGGCGTGGGGGGACAAACCATGGGACAGAACTTCTCACTGGGATGTGCTAGGGACCAGAAAATGGATGAATACATGGAGGAGGCAGCAATTTGGATGTGTGCCCCACTTCACAGCTTTCCCAGGAGCCAGGAGTTGGCAGGATTGGCCCACAGAAAGGGCTGCTGGTTGCTTCTGGTAGGCACCTACTGCACCCTGCAGTGGAGGGATGCTTGGCTCCCAGATCAGCCCTGGCTCCCAGGCAGCTCTCAGGTCTTGTGGAGGCCCTTGTGCCACTGTGAGCAAGCCAGGAGCAGTATGTGGCGTGTGGATGTTGCTGTGGGCAGGAAAACCACTTCTTGTCTCTGCTATGCCCCTGCCTCAAAGCAGGGAGCCCTGGTTGGGACAAATCACCGTGTCCTCTCTGGTGACCCAGCACCCAGTCCTTCCTGATAATGCAGGTCCCCATTCAATAGCTTCCACTGGCAGTGCAAAGAGTGGTGCTATCATTATGTTTCAGAGTGAACAGCAAGTTGAAAGGGAGCTGTTCATCACCCTCCCCAGGCAGGAAGGGTGCTGTTGTGTGCCTATTCAAGCTTTAGCTCCGGGCTATTTCTGACAGTGGCCATAGGGTCCTGCTGACATGGGAGGAGGCAGCAGCATTCCAGGGGACCCCAGCCCATAAGTGCCCCTCAGCCAGAGCACAGGAGGATGCTCCTGTGGCTTCCTCTCCTCCTGCCCTCTGCACCAGCACTGGGCAGGACAAGGGTGAGCTGGGGACAGGTGTTTACTACAACACCACACTCAGGGATGTGCTTGCAGGAAAGTTCTGGCAGCGGCCATGAGGAGAGGGCTCTACAACACAGAGAAACGGGAGCGGGCACAGGCCCAGCCAGCAGGCACAGAGGTTGCTGCAGCTCGCCAGAGCTGTCACCTGCATACACAGGCACGCTCTACCCACAGTGCACAAATCCACCCCCCTCTTCCTCATCATCTAGGGCAGCCATTAATGAGTAGCCAGGTGAAAGCACATAAGAGCTGGACCAAATAAACCCTGGATCTCATGGACCAGCAGCCTCCATTTTCCCAGCCCCTCCTCAACAGCAGCTGTGCCTTGCAGCACTCACACGAGGAGAGTGAAAGAAAAAAACCTCAGCAGTGTTCATAGCAGGAGATTTAGCTCTATTTCCCTGCCTGCTTGGCCTCAGCCTGGGTTTTTATCCTGATGCTTCAATTAGAAAGTGTCTGGAATCAGCAGTGGTTTTCACCACAGACCTGCTCCTTGCACCTAGTCAATTTGATGGGCTCCAGTCAAAGAGCACTGCTCAGGTCTCTCTGCCATGGCTTGATGTCAGTGGTGGTAGAGACAAGGAAAGTAAGCAGGGACTCTGCCCATGCCTGCACCCATGGGTCTGGCAGCATGTCAGGGGCAACAAGTGCTTGTTTGTGCTCAAAGCCAGAAAGGAGCACTCAGACAAGTGACCTGGCGGGCATGGGGGGCCCAGGGCCACCAAACTGGACCAGCAGGACGAGGAGGGTGCTTGGCACAAGAGTGATGGACTCTGTTATAGACATCCCCTTCTCATGATCAGTGAGACAGTCCCTGCCACCTCCCCCAGGGGAATGCAGTTTTGATCCAGGTTCAACAGGCCTAGCAGATAACAAACTTCTCCAAAGGAGGAGACTCCTTTGACCCTGGTGCCAAGGTCTTCAGTCAAGGAGGGCATGTGCAGGGTCTGGAATGCCAGCCTGGATGTCCCTGGCTCCAGGGAGGAATAAACCACATACCCAAGAGGCATGTGAGGCTCTGAAACCCACCCTGTCCCCCTAGGTGTCACCCAGCTCAGCCCTGTTTGACCCCCAAAGGCCATAGGGATAGAGTGGGAAGCCCCAAACACCCTGCTCAGCCCCAGGCACCAGTGCCCGTGTGCCAGCACCTGGCCAAGCTGGTGCTGTTCTGGGGAAACCCTTGAGAGCCAGGGAACCCCTTTCCCATGGGAGTTCCAGCCTGACACCAGCCCTGTCCTGCTGTGTGCATAGCCATGGCTGTTTGCATGGAAGTGGCGTCCATAGCATAGCGTGTATTGCCCTGTGCACCTGGACTGCTGTGGGCCTGCCTCAAATAAATATGGTGATGAAACACTTGACTGGTCCTGCGTTGCACTGGGGACCCCTGATTCCTGGCTAGGGACAAATGGGAGGTGCCTGATTCAGGGTGCCAGGGACAAAAGGGCATTGTCAGTGGCAGCACAATGGAGCGGTGCTTGGTGGGAGCTGCCACCAGCTAAATGTGGAGCCCGCAAATTTGCCCTTTTTTTTTTTTTCCTGGAGTAGGCTCCAAATTTAGCAGGTGCCTGTTGCCATCCCCTCTCCCAGTCCTGACTCTCCAGGGGCTTTGGCTCTTCTCAGGACACCCCTGCAGCCTCCTACCCACCTGCCCCACATCTGCATATGGCCTCCAGAGCCTCTTCTGTTCTGTGTGGCAGTTAGAGGCCCAAAGGTTCCAGGCCCTGGTGTGGGGCCATGGCCACCTTGAGTCACCAGTTGTGTCCAGCTCTGTGGTGATCCAGCTCATCCCTAGCAGCCCATCTTGCCCCTTGGCCCAGCTTTTGCCACCCACCTGCCCCTGTGTCATTTGCTAATTTTACCAGCAGTGATTTAATCCCGGTTGGCTGTGTGCAGAGGGGAAGCGAGAGCGCCAGTGCCTGCAGAGCCCTCCGGAAGCAGTCTCTTGGTGACAAGGACATCCCGTACCTTCTGTGCACTTCTCTCCCTCCTCAGCACGCAGGCACCCAGCAGGCAGTGTATGCTGGCAGTACACGCACCCCAGCCCTCCATTCCGCTCAGTACACAATGGGATACAATCTACCTGCCATTAGCAGCATCATCTCTGGGGAATGATGGTGGCCCTGGAGGAATTTGGAAGCTTACCAGTACTCCAGCATCGACAGAAATTTTCCACCAGCAGCCCAGAGACAGGCTGTGCAGCTCTCCCAGGACATGGTCAAACTCCTGACCTGAGGCTGAGGATTTAAAAAACAGTAAGGACAATCCAATGCTGACAGGCTTCCTAACCCCTGGGCATCTTCCCAGGATCTAAGCAGAAAACTCCTGAGCACTATCCCTTGTTTTTGTCTTCTCCAGCAATAATTTCCTAGTCTCACTCTGCAACAACAGCCCTTCATCCCCTGGCGCAGGGCCTGGTAGGCCCCCAGCAGCATAGCTCTGTCCTAAACTCATTCTCAATTCCCTGGGCTATTTGCAGTCCTGCAAGAGTTTGTGTCCATGAACTTGCTCAGAGGGATCCATGGCCAGGGCAGCCCCAAAGTCCCTGCAAGTGGGAACTATTTTCCTATAGACTCCTCCAAAGAGCCTTTCTCAAAGGGCTTTCAGCTTGAGAATGCCTGCAGAGAGAAGACTAACAAAACCAGTACTCAGGCATGGGTTAGCCCCGAGCTCACAGAGGGATTTGTGTGATGCTGTCTTGCTGGTGCAAAACCCTCTCCCAAGAAAGCAGAGGGGACCCCACGGCATGTTAGGTCCGAGGTCCATCCCATCTGCAGAGCTTGCTGTGGGGCAGGTTCTTGGGCACGGGGGAGAAGCAGGTCCCCCCAGCCCCCACAAGGCCGCCTGTTAACACCACCCCAGCGCCAACCCTGGCGAGGGCCGTGGTCCCTTTAAATGCTGAGCTGCCCCAGCCCCACCCGCCAGCCTCTTCCCCCTTCTATTTTTTTATGAATGAAAAAGTTCTCGGCGAAGCCATGCAAATCACGCCGTTCCCATTGGCTGCTGCCGACCCCGCCCACTCAGCCGGCCTCAATGGAGCTCGGTGGAGCGGCGCGCGGGCGGGCACGCAACGGCGCTGCAGCCAATCAGACGGCGAGGATGGCGGAGCGGCGGCGCTCCATTGGCCTGCGCGGAGGGTAAACAAGCGGCGGGGGGCGGGGCGCGGCAAGGAGCGGGGGAGGTC
>JAAGNO010011275.1:1436-11855 GCA_033439905.1 Ceryle rudis
TACAAATGTGTTCAAATGATTATTCATACTAACATTTATATTGGGGTTAGCCTTATACAGGATCACATTAGATCTTAACAAAAGCATGGAAGAGCTCTTGTATGGCAACCCAGATTTTAAAGGAAATCAATGATTTCTAGACTCAAAGGCTCATCTGAGAGAATCCAGGAAGTTATAAAACTCCAGGCAAGCTAGGAAGAGGCATTACCCTTAAATAGTTTTGTAATGACCTAGATATCTTCTTTTTTTTTTTTGCCTTTAAGACATATTTCTTATATCTAACTAGTGTCTCCTAGAAATCTGTAAGCCAGAAAGCATTGCTGAGATTTTGTGAAAAAAAGAACATTAGGGGCAGGATGCTGCAGACAGAAAAGTGAAAAGTAGGATCTGATTCCCAGTAGGGAATGCCAGAAAAATTCTGCAGTCATCTGCTGAAGGCTATGGCACATGTCTCCAAACAGGCTTCAACATGGGCACGTTCACAGTGAATTTCTACATTAAGGTGACTCTCTTACTAATTACAGAGATCCTAAGAAAGTAAGGTGAGAGTGCATCAAATGGTCTAACTGCTGTATCTCCTGTCTTTTATTAAGAAAGCAGTATTGAAAAATTTGCAGTAATGCCTGTTCCTGAAATACAGTATATTTGTATGTATCAAAAAGGTCTAAAGGACTTGATAAGCATCAAATAAATATCAGAACACCTAAACCCACCCAATTCCAGTAAATGCAATTCATTCTTATTTCCTCTGCACCTCACCTTCTTACCACTCCCAGTGCACACACACAGATCTCTGTCCCTTGAGTAGAAAGATGCCCAAGTGCAGTCACTGACAATGAAATGGTGATTTCATTCCTTTAAGTGACATATGGCACATTTAATTTAAATTATACCAAATGAAAGCTATAGGTCACAGAAAAGAAGGTGGCACAGAGCCCTCCAAAGAATAAGATATTATCCTCCTTAAAACCATGACCATCTGCCTGTCAACTTAAATCAATCATTTGGGATATTTTTTTTTTTCCAAATCACACAGGCTTTATAAGTGTGAGACCTTATCCAAAATGAACCAAAATCAATGCAAGATTTATTTCACTGGGTTTTGGACCAGAGCACTGTGTAAAGATACAGGCGGATTAGACACTTTGATCATATTTGGTGCTGTTAAAAGTCTCACAAAATTATAGAGTATATATGACTTTACCAAGAAAGGATTCACATCTACTTTGTGCCTGTGGGGACCAGTTCCCTGTACGCTAGGTCTGGAGCCAGATCTAAACAGTATCATTTCCCACGAATGCTCTTTGCACCCAAGAAGACTATCAGAGCCATAAGAGAGCGCTATCCTCTCTAACAATCTGAGAGAAAAAGTATTCTAGTTTGCTTTCTTCACAGTTTTTCCCTCATGCAAAAGACAAAGTGTGTTGACTAAACTGACTCATTAGAATGAAGCAGTATTAAAGCTCAAAGTTTGGTGTTTTGTTTGTTTTCCAGTCAAGGCTTTTAAGATGCAGTGTTTTACCATTATTGTAATATCCTCAATAAATTAGTCTTGAAAATTTTCAATCTGCAAGACATGTCAAGCACAGAGAGATGCCTACTACTGCTCTGCTCTTGCAGGTCACCTCTTGAATCAACTCCTATGATGTGAGACTTGTTTTATCTCAGTTATCCTTTTTATCTTCCATTTCTTTGCTGAGTAACTTTTCACTACAGTTTTATACAGCCAATATTTGTACTAGGGGAAAAAAAAAAAAAAGCACCAAAGTAATATTTCCATGATCTTTTTGTCTTTGCTTTTAAGCCAAGTTGATACATAAACACCACCCTACACATTATCATCACAGCAAATGCTTCCCAGAAATATGAAGACTAAAAAAAAAAATAAATATATAAAATAATCATTTACACAGTGTAAATGATATAAAAAGATAAAGCATATTGAAAGGTTTTTTCATGTGGCATTTTAATGTGATAATTAATGCTTAAATATCCGAGTTCTGGTCTTCACATAAGTGGATGCTAATAGGCCATCCACAAAAATTCCCCTTGTTAAAATACAAATGAGATATTCCTTATGTTTATACATGCGTAAGTACAATTAATATTGCAACCCAACTGGAAACAAAATTGCTTTAGTTAACCAACCATTGCAAGGCAATCAAATGTGGTATCAAATGTAATTGTAGAAGATCCATTTGGGGAATAACAGCAATTATTTAATACAGAATTCTCCTTTCCTTCTTCCAATTCATGCAGGATTTTTTTCAGGCATCTTTATGCCAGAAAAATAATTGGACCATCACAAGTGTCAAAACCACCCCCTTTTCACTCTGCAGAATACAAGAAAATTCAAATTGACAAGGCTGTTTCAGTTAGAAATATTGGTATGTGCCTCTGGTTTGTAACTGCATTAATCTAAAAACATTTAAGTAGGTTTTATTTCTCCAGCTGTACATGCAGCAAGGGAATTGGGCAACACCAGTGGAATAGGAAGCAGGGAATGGCATTTCTTTATTTGCCTGAAGCTAAGCACTTTGGCTTTTCCTTCATAAACTTCATAAATAATCCCTAAAGACTTAATAGTTTCCTAACCAGTCAGTATTATTTTAGGGCTGTATATGTAAACTGCAGTTCAGATATTTTAATTTAATTTGTGCTTAAAGGAAACAACATGTTACAATCAAATATTATGGTTGGGCCTTTTTTTCCTTTTTTACTCACAAGATAGGCAGTATTCTTAATTAACATTCCTTTGAATAATTTTTCACTTTTTAGTAAATTAATTACTAATTGCCAAAATTATTTTGATATCCAAATATCAATACAAAACACAAAAATCCATTATGATCTTTATTTCTGTCACTTAGCTAAGAATTAATGGTAAATATGTAAGATGCATGCTCTTAACTCTTTTTAGATTTTCATTTTTCTTCTTCAGACATTTACTATATACCTCACAAGTACTCATTAATTAATAAAAAAGATATATATATCCCCCAGTGTCAATCTGTGTATTTAAAAAGCCATGCAAAGTGACAAAATGATAAGAATAAGAAAATACTTTATTTAACACCAGATATTCACTGTTCAGTAAGTTGCCGGGTCACAGTTTCCCAGGTTCAAATTAACATCAGTCTGCAATTTCTGTGTTCACAGATATTTTTGGTCTTACTAAACATGACCAGATTATTCCAGATAAAACCAATATAAAATTTTAAAATTCTTAAACTTTGGTAAAGATTTCTTTATCTATTGATCCTGGCATGATAATGAAGCAGATCATCCTGGAAAAAATGCTAAGATATATGGAGGACAGCTAGCTGATTTGAGACGGCAAACATGTCTTCACTAAGGGCAAATTGTGCCTGGCAAATTTGTAGCCTTCTAGAACAGGGTTATAGCATCGGTGGAGAAGAGCAACTGATGTCATCTACCTGGACTTTTGCAAAGCATTTCATACGGTCTCATACAATATTCTTGTCTCTGAAATGGAGACATGGATTTGACAACTGGACCACTCAGTAGATAAGGAATTGGATGGATGGTCACACTCAAAGAGTTGTTGAGTGTGATGAACGACTCAATGTCTGGGTGGAGTGATGAGCAGCGTCCTCCAGGGGTCAGTATTTGGACCAGTACTATTTAACATCTTTGTGAGGGACACAGACAGTGTGACTGACTACAGCCTCAGTAGGGGGAGGTGGGCCCATGCAAACCTCATGAAATTTCAGCAAGGTCAAGCACAAGGTCCTGCAACAGAGTCAGGGCAATCTCAAACATGGATACAGGCTGGGCAATGAATGGATTGAGAGCAGCTCTTCAGAGAAGGACTTGGGGGTACTGGTGGATGAAAAACTGTATATGAACTGGCAATGTGCACTAGCAGCCTAGAAAGCCAACTGTATCCTGGGCTGCACTGATAGAAGCATGGCCAGCAGGTCAAGGGAAGTGATTCTACACCTCTAGTCTGTTCTTGTGAGACCCCACCTGGAGTACTGCCTCCATCTCTGGGGCTCTCAGAGTAAGAAAGACATGGACCTCTTTGGAGAGAGTGAAGCAGATGATCACAGGGCTGGAGGACCTGTCCCATGAGGACACTTTTAGAGAGTTTGGGTTGTTCAGCTTGAAGAAGCAAAGGCTCAAAGGAGACCTTATTGTGGCCTTCCAGTACTTAAAGGGGGCCTGCAAGAAAACTGAAGAGGACTCTTTATCGGGGAGTGCAGAATGAGGTGTAATGGTCATGAAGTGAAAGAAGATAGATTTAGATTAGGTATGAGGAAGAAATTCTTTGTTGTGAGGGTAGTGAGACACTGACACAGGTTGAGCAGAGAAGATGTGGTTGCCACCTCCGGGGAAGAAGACTAGATGGGACTTTGAGCAAACTATAGAGTGGGAGGTGTCCCTGCAAATGGCAGGGGGGTTGGAACTAGATGATCATTAAGGTCCCTTCCAACCGAAGCCATTCTATGACTCTATGATTCTATGACATATCAAAAAGTCAAAACTTTTCACTTTTGTTTTTCTTTGCTTGGGCTTCTTGAAGTAGCTGGATTATAATATACTATAGTATTGTAAATATTGGAAGAAATTCTACTCTCATTCAAGTACAAATAACAGGGAAAAGGGATTTTAGTAGATGGGGATTTGTGTTCTTACCAGTGTTTAAGTCCCACGTTTTTTTCTAAAGGCAAGCAAATTCTGTCCTTTAGACAACTTATATGAAATTATTAGCTGAAATAACAAAAACGAGGCTGTGGGACCAAATCTGGATCTTAAAATGTTTTTCCCTGTACTAAGTAATTTCAGTAGACCTTATCTGTGGATCCTGAAATTTTATGTTACTGCAACATTTAGCTGCAGATGACGTCTTTAAAAATCTTTAATGCTTACAGGCTTCTTTTGCTGCAAACTGTGCAAAAAATACATTCATATTTTGAATATGGTGTTAGAATAGGCACTCTGTCAATCTTTTAATTGACACATCTCTTGTAGCTCTGTATAGACCTTGCTATTACGGCCAGACTTCTTTGCCCTTCCACGTTTGGATTTGTTCCACTGAACTCAGCCCATATATACTTCCCCAGAAGGAATGTTTGTGATATTTTCTCCTTAAAACTCCATAGGCTATTATTTGGCTGTAATCTGACCGTCGATGACATTGCTGATTGATTGTGAGTTCATCAGAAGCAGAAACAGACTGCCCCAACGAGTGTTTTCCTACAGTGACTTCTGTGCCATGCTGCTGGAAGGGCTTTCATCACCCAAAACCAAATCCTGGACAAAAAATAAACCTCATACAGCATAATGTAGACCATTCATAATGCTATCAGAAGTACTTTAAGAACCCTCATCCACAGACTGTTTTATGGTATGTCTTCTATTTTCCATCACAGCCATTAGGAGAATGAAACTTTCAGTGAAAATTAGGTTTATCAGAAAGATCTGTGCGCAAACTAATTTGAGCAGGCATTTTCTAGAAAGTAGGCCAGAAAAGAAGAAAGATTACTTCTGGCAAAAATGGAACAAATTAAATTATAAGAGGCTTAATACATTTATTTGAAATTTAATTGCATAACCTAATGTCAAGGTTATTATATGGTGCACACTGTTCTCATCCAGACAGTGAAGTACAAGCTCAGTTTGCAGTTACTTTATTATAAATCCAACTGAATTTTATTTTATTCTGACCATAGTCTTTGCCTGAACCACAACATTAATATAAAATCACATTTCAAAATTACTTTGAGATCTCTCCCTGGCATGAATTCTGATAATACCAGAAGCCTCTCTGGCATATCTGACTTCTACTGCAAGTAAAGAGCAAAAAGAAAACCAAAAATGGAGATGGTGTTGATGATGTGATACCAGTGTGTACAGTAAGAAGCAAAATTATCAGAAAGGACATCTGACTGTATTCACACTGTTCTGCAATGAGTCCATCAAACCTGCAGATTTTGTTTTCCCAAAACAGAGAGAGATTATCAGAAAAGGTCACTGTAACATTCTCATTTGTGCATGCCTATGGAATATACTTTCTGCATCTTACTGTATATTACAGGCTGTGCCTGTGCAGACAGCACACTCAGAAGCATTCAGGCTGTGTCTCTTCACTTCTCTCTTCACTCCTTCACTCTTATCTGAATTATTTGGCCTGACCTTATGGTTAGTTTTTGTTGGGCTTTTTTGTCTGTGTGTCTTCAGATCTCCAAGTGTGTGGGGAACACTGGATCAGAAAGGACATTATAAAAAATCACTGTGCATTTACTGTGTGCCACTATGATTCCAGTGGATGTGCAAACACAGTCTGGGTTTGAAGCAACATCACGTAAAAATACCATCTGCTTTTATGTCTGAAGGAACAGGTAATGAAGGCATAAGTGACTTTGATGCTTAGCATGGAAATGTAGCCTAAAATTAACAGGCTTATAATTATGGAGCTCGAAATTAATTTGGCTCTATTGGTAGTAAAGAATTAATGTTGTACATTTTACAATCATCTCACTTGTTTTTCCATAAAGTCTGAAATGATCAAAGAAGATAGCTCACTGTTTGACCAGATTAGGGCCTCTTTCAGTAGTACCAGAACATTGAAGAGATGTGGTTACTAAAGCATGGAAAAGAATTCTAAAAAAACAGTCTATGATTCCCAAAATAGACAGTCACGTAGAGAACCAAATCTTTCTGTATTAAGCTTTTTCCTGCTTTTTTTCCACCACATAATCAAAAAGCAATGTGCAAGTAGCTTTTCTATGATTCTATATTTCAGTGCTTGGAGTAGCACACTTTTAACTGATAGTAACCATCACTCAGACGTCTTCTCTGTAATCATGCCTCATATGTCACAATAAACAGATGTCTTGTGTATGCCTCAGAGCTACATCCCTGGGTCTGCGAAGCTCTCTGTGAGCTTCTGATGTGAAAATTCCACTTTATTCTCTAGACACCCAGACTGAGACTGTTTACTGAATAAAATAAAATGCCCATTCATAGTCAATAGCTACTTCTGTGGTGAATATATAAACAATGTGTTTGCAAGAATACAGTTAACATTTCAAATAGGAAAAATTCAATAAGGTTAGAAGAAAAAAACTGAAACTTACCCCAAACTCATCCCTCCACTGATGTAATGCTTGGTACTTTTCTGCTTCTTTGGCAAGGCGCTGAAGACCAAAGAGAGAGAGGACATACATTTTAGTTTTTATTGATTCTTCACATAGCAAGATCTTTTTTTTTTAATTTCTTCATATAAATGTTTTTTCTATATAAATTTCTATATAGCTATGCTTATTTAAGTACTGTAATCACACATTAGAAAACTTAACCCTCATCTCATTATCAAAATCCTAATTAAGTTCAAATCCAACAATATCCAGAAAACACTTTCTTCTTACACACGTCTTGCCTTATATGCACTAATTTAATCTATCATGCAATGACAAGTATTTATTAGAATCTTAAAACACTGTATTCTCAACATGTATTTCTTCATGAAATTACTTATCTTCAATTATAGAAAGTACTGACATCCCCTGTGATTAATACGGACCCATAAAAACCTCAGCATTTTGGACAAGCTATATTCTGGTCCCTTGGACTGAATACACATTAGCAGTTGGAGAGTAACAGGCATGCTATTAGAGGACAGTTTTCCCATTTAAATTATTTTGAAATAAATCTAATTTGTCCACAGCCCCACGGGAATCAAAACAGAGTGCACAGGAATGATCAGAGGCTGCTCTTTCAAATCAGTTGCTTGTACAGATACACCCATTGAGTTGGTAACATGTCCCTCCTCATACACAGTTCTAAGTCTTTGAAAAAAAGCTGTTTGTGCATGCTTATGAGAACTTTACTACAATTCTGTATATAAAATTTGCCAAGAGTAATGTGTGTTCTCCTGCTGAGCTGCACACAGTACCTCCAGTGCCAGTAGCCCTGGAGGCAAGCACCCATCCTGAAAGCAAGCAAGTTCACTCTGAAGAAGCAGCTACCTGATGTGAATGTAGTTCATGTGGACTCAGCTATGTCCCAGCTGTTGAGTGATTTACTTTGAGAACTAAATTATTTTATAGCACAATAAAAAATTTAGCAACTGTTTCTGGGGGGTCATGGTCATGGTCCCTTTCTAAGAAAATATCCACCAGTTAGGGATGCAAACAATTTACTGTGTAACAACATATGCTCAGTAAGCCTTGGTGATCCTTTTAATATTCAGACCAATTCCTCCACAAGATGAACTGGTGGTCTAAGTCACATTTTCAGTTGAGTCAATTGTCAGTTTTTGTTAACAAGCAAAAGGAGTATGACCAGAAAGTTCATGTAAGCTGGAATCACAGAGATGGTGCTGTCAAAACCTCACTTCAAGCTCATCCGGGATAACAACTGCTATGTTATCTGATCCCATGAGTACAGTACCTCTCCCCCCTCTATTACGATGATAAATTTCACTACACAAAATTTAGGATTTTTTCCTTTCTTTTACATTCACAATCATTCCATATAAACAAAAAACTCCCAACAACAGCATGTGCACTGCTCCTGAAAACACATGTTCCCACTCATTCATGTTATCGTCAATTCAAGTGATTCTTAGCTAATAAAAAAGCTACTAATATCTTATAGGCATTGCCAGCTACTAAGGAGCCAAGTACCACATTTACAAAAGAAAAACTATGATATAATTTGATGCATTATACTGGGAAAAAGCACAGTGACTCTCCCTGACTGCCCTTGACAAATTCCTCAGATGCCTATAGTATTTTCATTTTTCTGATAATATACAAGTACAATTTTCTCTGTCTAATTTCTTCACTCAGTATAGTCACTTCTGCATCTACATTTGCATATCCTCTGAAGAGTTTAAGCTGATTAAGTCATGTTTCACCAGACTGTAGCAAAGCAAGATGCGGCACCCACTACACATGTAAATAACTGCAGTTAACACTGCCCTCAGATTCCCTCACAGTCTGCTTCACTGCCTTAAGGTACACAGAGAATTGAAATTGTTTTCCACAAAAGATAGTAGAACTCAAATGCACAAACTGATCAATGGATTGTGAAGAAAAACATATAATGACTGATAACATTACTAGGAATTCTGCATGGGAGAAATTGTAGCCACATGTGAAATTCCTCAGCTCCGTAAATTGATAGATTCCTCAGCTAATCTGCACTATGAAATGAAAACACTAAAAGCAAATAAAACCAAATATAGTTGCCTGGGTTTTCTTGGGTTTGGCATATTTTTGGTCTTAAATAGAAAAAATAATATCCTCCATCAAAGAGGATGCCAAACAGTATTCTTATTCTCCTTGAAGAATTTTTCAGTCAGGCTTAAGTTACAACGCATCCTAACTGCCTAAGTAACCTGCTAAAATAACATTACATGCATTTTCTACGGTTCTTTACAAAAAAGCTTCCAAAATGAGACTTAGTCATTCGGGTTATGTGTACAGAGCTCTGATAAAGGTAATCCAGCTCATATGAAAGTACAAGCAAATGGTTAAGGAGAAACTATAATGAACAATGAGAAAAATACTGTTTCTTGACTCCAAAAAAAACCAAAATCCAACACTTTACTGTTGAAAGTACACGACCATGAGCCAGGCCTATGCACATTGGCTCTAGCAATAGGCTGAGACACCTTTTTGATATCTTCTCCACTGCTTAACTGAAGAACCTCTGCATTTTGCTTTACTGCATAACAGTCATATTTTTCTGCAGCAGTTATTAGATCAATTTTCCAAATTAGGTCCAAAGGCTTAGATGGAATATATATTTAGAATCTATTTCCTAGTGTCTTATGTCAGAGAATTAAAGCCTAACCAACTTGATATCAATCCAGTGTTATTTTCCTTGGAACAGATCATTTTTTCCATCAACAATTCCTATAAATGCTACAGTAGTCAGTATAGTGGCTGTTAACCAGGACTAGAATTAATGTATAAGTTAAGTGGTCCAAATAATAAGTCCTTTGATCTCTCAAAATGTGGATAATTATATTTTCACCACCTATTACTGCAGTGGAACAACCCAGAGATTTTACAGCTATATAAGTCACGTATGTAAAAGCCATACAGAATCATTTCCCAAAGACCAGTCTACTATAGTACTCTGATTACTCAGCTCATCTCCAGCAAAAGACTCTTTACCAGTGTTTATGTACAGGCTATCACAAGGGCACAGATCATGCAAGGACTTAATTTTCAAGAACTGGGTGTTTCAAAAACAGGGGTTGATTAACAGGAAGTCTGTGCTTGCAAAACTACTTTCATTCTCTCTTGTGTAATACCTTATATTTTTAGGAAAGACGCATTGAAATGGGGAAAAAAAAAGAAGAAAAAAAAAAGATAGTTCATTGCTCCTTTCTAGGCAAACAGGCAACTTTGAACATTATGATAATGTGGCATCATGGAG
>JAAGNO010011275.1:21628-36349 GCA_033439905.1 Ceryle rudis
AAAAAAAATAAAAAAAAAATAAAAAAAAAAAAGATTTTTGAAGTGTTACAGGTGACACATTTGAGAACTACTACAAACATTCTGGGTTTATCCATGATGACTTCCACCAAAAGGTGTTTAATTAGGATGTCTCGCACTTTTCTGTGTATGAAAATCTAATTGCCACCTTCTAGCTCAAAGAACACAATCAAGAAGCATTATTCCATCTCAGAATTGGCTTCCTCATATCACTTCCACATCTGTTGTTACTTCATTTTTTTTTTTTCACTCTTGTATGCTTCTTTACTATAAAGGAAATATACTGAACCATACCAGCAAATTTAGCACCATCCAAAAAGTGTGTTTTCTTTTATTCCAGCTAGAGCTACTTACTGAAAATCATCATCAGAATCAAATTGTGAATAGCAAGAAGAAATATAAAAAAGCTAAAATGTAACTATAGAAAAGTAAAATTAGACAGACATATGAAGAATGTCACAGAATGAGTATAAAGCAAAATATGGCAGTACCTTGCCAAGCATGTTTGATGCAAGTAACTCAGTATGGTGCAGTTGGCTGCAGTTGACCTGAGTTGCACTTAAAACCTCATAGATCCTGCCCACAGAGAATAATTTCTTCTATAGAAACATAGAAAAGTCTGGGTTGGAAGGGACCTCTAGAGGTCATCTAGTCTAAACACCCTGCTGACAGCAGGGACATCTTCAGCTAGAGCAGGTTGCTCAGCGCCTCATCAAGCTCCACCTTTAATGTCTCCAGGGATGGGACCTCAACTACCACCCTGGGCAACATGTTTCAGTGTTCCACCACCCTCACGGTAAAGAACTTACATCCAATCTAAATCCACTCTTTTCTAATTTAAAACTATTGCCCCTCATCCTTTCACTACAGGCCTTTGTAAACAGGCCCTCTCCCATCTGTTTATAAGCTCCCTTCAGGTACTCGAAGGTCACTATTAGGTCCCCCCTGAGCCTTCTTTTCTAAAGGCTGAACAATCCCAGCTCCCTCAGCCTGTTCTCCTAAGAGAGAACCATCAGGTCCATGTCCTTCCTGTGCTGAGGGCTCCAGAGCTGGACACAGTATTCCAGGCAAGGTCTCAGCAGAATAGAGTGGCAAAATCACCTCTCTCAATCTGCTGGCCACACTTCTTTTTATGCAGCCCAGGATGTGATTGGCCTTCTGGTCTGCAAGCACACACTGTCTGCTCATGTTAGCTTCTCGTCTACCAGCACCCCAAGTCCTTTCCTGCAGGGCTGCTCTCTATTGCCTCATCCCCCAGCCTGTATTGATAGTGGGGATTGTTCTGGCCCAGGTGTAGGACCTTGCACCTCCTCTTGTTGAACCTCATGAGGTTCACCTGGGCCCACCTCTTCAGCTTGTCTAGGTCCTTCTGGATGACATCCCATCCCTCTGATGTAGCGACAGCACCACTCAGCTTGGTGTAATCCGCAAACTTGCTGATGGTGCACTCTATATCTATCCAGTACAGACCCCTGAAGGTCACCAGTTGTCATGGCTCTCCATCTGGACTTTGAGCTATAGTCCTGTTAAACTGGAACTTCAGACGGTGAAGGTAATTTTCAGAAATTAATCTGAATCTTAAATTAAGGAACCTGAGGTGAAACCTGTAGGACTCCAGCAGACTAAGGCTTAGAATTTTTTTTTTAACTCTACAGAATGTTCCTGTAGGTTTTCTTGGAATTGTATTTGGGCTATATTCTTAAGCAATACTGGAAATTAGATAATTTATTTATTCTGCTGGGCTCTTCCCCATCATATGAAACAGTAAGATTTGAGAAGTTAGGCATTCAGTACTCTTACTTAGCTCAGCAGCAGCACTGAATTGTTGAACCTCTACTACCAGAGCTAGAAAGTGATTCTTACTGTACAAAATCATCTTACTCTCCTACACAAAACCAGCCTCTACAATTAGGCATGTATACTGCATTAGTGTGGATTGAAAATGCAGCATCATCTTTGCATTGCATCACACAATTACTTTTGATTCATCATAGGTTGATATTTCATTCACCTGCATATATTAAAAAAAGCTGCAAGCAAATAAACCCCAACCTTAAAGCTTTATTAAATTACAGCTAAGTTTATTCATATACTGAACCCTTCACCTATGTCCTGTGGTCAGGTGGTTTTAGCTAACTTGAACCTAGGATATAAGGAATTGTGAACTCAGAAAATAACCTACTCTGCAGCAACATATAGACCCATACCATGCTACATTATGACAGTACCATTACTTAGAGGTCTTGTTTATGAAACCAGACAGCTTGACATACCATGACAGTTACATAGTTGAGTTTTGTTAGGTTAAAGAGGAGATGAAAATCAAGGAAAATTAATTTGAATTAATAAATTAAAACTATAAACTACACTTTCAATTTTTTTTGTACTATTATTCACTTGCCGAGTCAGACATTTAGCACAAGTCTCATGATGCATTTCTCCCAGCCTTAGATCTTGGATTTAGGTATGTTATTCTTACCTGTTTAATTTCATGTATATCTCATCTTCATCTTCCACAGGAAAAACAAAACAAACCAAACAAAAAAACGCCCACACAAACAAGCAAAACCAAACCAAACCAAAAATAAAAAAAATCCCACAAAAAACCCAAAACAGAACAAAAAAAGCCCACCAAACCTACCGAACAAAACCCCAAACATCAAAAAAACCTTATTAAGACCAAATCACAGTTTTAAGGGATCCAGCTTTTCCTTTAAAAAAAAAAAAAATCCAAATATTTTCCCTCTAGAAACAAAACCCAAAGTTGTTTTTCACATAAGGTTTCTGTTGTTGGAAAGATCACAACTTTGATTATTAATTTAACTGGAAACAAAGGAAAAAAACATCAGAGATGTTCTGTGTGGTATCTTCATAAAAATGCTGTGAAAGGGAGATATTTTTTTTTTTCACACTCCCTGCTTGAGTTTTACAGGTATTGTATATTCAATAAACTGGAATTTGGCACTGTGTTACAGTACATATGTTCAACTGAGTTTGTAGAAAGCATCCTTATATTCTCTTTACATAATAAAGAATTGTATCATAAAATATACACTCATTTTCTGCAATGTATATAAAAAATAAATATCTCTTGCTCCGAGTGGTTCCTCAAGTAAAGAAAGTATACATTAACTAATGAAAAAAAAAATTCTAACATTTATAATATAAATAGTTTTGACATATGGCTTTGGGGCAGATCATATAATCCAGCAAATGACTTCTTTACAGTAGAATAATGGGGTTTGGAGTGGTTTTACTGGTGAATTGTTCAGGTAACTAAGTTAATTAGTTTGCAGCATTTTTAATTTCTGTGGGTTTAGCATCAAGAAAATATGGAGGGAAAAAAAGAGAATAAAAAATTTGAATTTTAAACTGACAAATTAATAAAAAACCCCCAACCTAACAACCAAACAACTGAAATAATCCCAAACAAATCAGGAAAAACATCTTGCCCTAACTAAAGTAAGGAAATTTGTAGACTGCTTAAATTGATCCTTCTGATTTCACAGTCGTACCTTCAAAAGATCATGATATTCTAAGAGTGATTATCTTTGTACTACCTGAATCATTATTCATTCTCTTCTCTTATTTTCTTGCATAGGTAGTTTTGTCCATAGCCTGTAGTCTACTATTACCATGTACATATATATCCACATACAGAGTGATGGTTGGAGTATTCTAAGGTGAGCTGACTGCAGTCATTATAGCCAAGGGTGTCAAAATGGTATAATGACGTATTATATTTACATCAAACTTTTTGACTGTTTACATGCTGAGGGGAAAAAAAACCAAAAAAACCCATGGATTTAGAAATTCCCTTACACTTTGAGCATTGTCAAATATGAGACATTGTATGAGAAAGCAGAGAAAATAGTGTCTTACTGTTCCATAAAAATTCTTAAGGCCCTCCTTTCCTCTTCTATGATTTGCATCAATGCTTCCCAGATATAGTTGTGCCTAAATCTGAATATTTTTGACAAATATGAGCAAAACGTGTTCAGTCACTTTTTTTTAACTATAAGGTAAAGGAAAGAAACATTTTCCTCCCACTTTGGGCAATATCTTGCAATGTTAGCAGGAGAAGGCTTCCAGTCAATGTAGAAGAATTAATATTTCCAAACAAGGGTTTTGCTTTACAGTATTTAAAGTCTTGATAAACTGATGTTTTTCCAGGTTGATACAACAGTTTCACAATAACTAAGCAGACTTCAGTAGAAGGACATCTCTTCTGGCTAATTATCTTGTGTATTTCACGTGCAAGTTTCTGCTGAAATTCAGTACAAAATACCGAATTAGTCTTTTAGGGGTAAATCCACATCATCCAGAAACTTACAGTGAAAGACAAGTTATACAGAGATTTCAGTATAATCTCATCTACAATACTATTACTCAGTTTTACTCCTTTGTCAACTGTAATTTCATATACTGCATTTAGAACTTTATCATCCCTAGGCATATAAGGGTTTAATATTTGTCACAAACACTCAATAAACCATATGTGTTCATGTGTATACAATGTCATTTCTCTCAGACAATATATGTATGCTAATGTATCTGGGTCTGAGAGCTTAACAGTTCTACCCAGATTCAGTACTTAAACAGCTTTATGAAATGTAGTATTATGGTTGCTTTACAAATAATTTAAGTATTTTTATTCATATTGAAAATACTCCTTACTAAGGTATGTTAAACAAACTGCTGTACTGTAAAGAAACCTATTACATGTCACTCCAGCACTTGTGCTCAGTCTCATTATCAGTCAGGGGACCCATTTCTGTAAAGGCACCACAGAAATCACTACAGAATTGGAATGCAGCAATACAGAGCAAACTTTTTTATGCAGCTGAAGCTTTTGCATACCAGAATAGAATAGGAATCCCTGAAGAATAAGTGTTCAAACACAGTATTAGAGCACATCTTGAAATGTAGCTTAGCTAATAGCACAGACTGAGCTGAATTGATTTTCTTCAGTTATTTAAATCTCATTATATATGCCCTATTTAATTCCCTCTCCATTTAAATTGATATGAAATATAAAAAAACCTCTAAATAATTTAGTAGGAAAAAACATACAAGCTAATTAGAAGCTAAAATTTGAAATCCAAACACAAACTCCTTTTTTTCAAACAACTTTTTTTTAATTTTTTTTTTTTTGTCTGGTTTTAAGCTGTCTTTTGTATTGTTCTGGAGGCACAATGAGTTTTCTTGCCTTTTTTTTTTTTTCCAGACTAAAAAATGATTACAAAAAAGCCCTTAGGTTTCAGCTGCTTTGACTACATGCTACCAATAAACATTTGTACTTGTTTTTAATGCTATTGAAATTGTAATTAAATTAATAAAACCTAATGTTGTATTCTTAACCATGCAATGAGATTTTCCATAATTATAAATTAAAATAAATGTCATCATGAGTATTAATTGCTCTCTTTAATTATAACTTGAGCACTTAAATGCCACTTTACTACATATTACCAAGGTTGGACTTTGCTGGCAGATGTCATTGGGAAGGATGGAGAGGGCAACAGAAAAAGGGTGCTTTAATGTAGCAGCACTTTCCATGAGCAGATCCATGTGCATTAGCAAGTAGAAGGCAATAATTAAAAATAAAAAAATCATCTCCTGCAATTCATGAATTGTACTACTGTATACTTCACTTTTGTGCCAATTACATCTTACAGCAGATATTTGTACATTAAGAGCTGAAGTTCTTCTGAGTCTTCAACAATATTCAAGTAAACATCTTCCTGATAACATAATAAATGTAACATCTAATTAATATTTTCAATTAATCTCTATTATCTAGTTTCAAAATTATAAGAATTCTCCCCAAAAGATTTATGATTTTTATTTACTCTGACTGAACCTATATAATTCTCAATTATTTTTTCTTCTTAGTTTTTTGGCAATTTTTCAAGTAGTGGTTTTATCCCCCAAAAAAACCTGTTTTCAAATGCACATTAAGACACTTCTTCACATTCTTGCTCAGTGATATGTATAGAGTTCTGCAAATAATCAGTACGCAGTTTCAAAACTTTTCAGTTCTATTCCTACTCTTTAATTTTTCAATCATAAAATTTATTAATGAAAATCACTTTTTGAAATATGAAAATTGAATCATAGTTTATGATAAAATAAAACTGTGATAATTATTTCAAAGAAAAAAAGAAAGTAACATTATTCCAAATGTCACTATTGTTACTGGGCTTCCTCATTAGTAAGAGCAACCTGGAGACAAAACTCTTTGTGAGCCCATTTTCATCTGTTATCCAAACTGTTCTCTGACTTTTTATCTCACACATACACACGTAAATTGGTGCCTGCAATTGTCTAACCTATAAAGCCAAATCACACAGAACCTGGCAACACCCTGACTTTATGTTGTCAACTTGAACCTTAGATCTCAAATGCAAGAAGAGACACATACTATTTTTTATTTAGAGCAGAGTTGCTTTGTAGCTTAATTAAAGCAATGTCTGACAGTTCAGAAGATGAGAATATTTTTCTCCTACAAGGTCTGACAGCATCTTCAGCTCAAATGTGATAACGCAACTTATGCAATAAATAGTGAAACATGACATTAAACTTAGCCCCCAGCTTTACAGAATTCAGACATTAATAGCCTTATCTTTCTTTGATTTCCACTAATTTATTTAATAGAAATACACAACTACCAACTTAGTAAGTATATGTATTTAGGATATTTTTAACTGAAATTTTTATATACTTTAAAAGGATGCCTTCCATGATCTTTATAACTATTAGCAAGCAGGAAGGTAATTATTTTCATATAGTAACCTACTGTACTTTAGACCTATTTTAGGGAGTTTGTACTCATTCACAATTAAATATCAACACAGTAATTCAGCTATAATCCAAGTGGCTCAGGAATTTTTCAACATTTTTTTGTAGGTTATTGTTTTGGGTTTTTCTTTTTTTCCTTTTTTTTTGGTGTGTGTGTGTATGTGTGTGTGTATTTCTTTTATTTGGTTGGGTTTTAATTTAAAAATAACCATTTTCCTGAAAGAAGAACTTGTAGTGAAAGGGTAAAAGTGTTGTCAAAGAACAGATCCTCACATCCATAGTGGAATTCTTGGTCCAAACTGGCATTACAGTAAGGAAAATAAAAGGAAAAAAGGGGGAACAGGATCAAAACAAAAACAACTAAAGGAAAAAAACAAACAAGGAAAAGGGAGAAAATTTTTTTTAAAAAAGGCAAGAAAAAGAATGATAGGTAAGTACATAATTAAATTCTCAGTGCATCAAACTTAGCCTCAAGATCACAGAAAATAAGAACTCAGACCACAAATCTTAAAACCTCAGTTTAAGGGCCAGCTGTGAAAGACACATTTCTGCTATGTTCAGAATAGAGAAAAAAGTGGCAAAGTATGCAGCTGACAGTAAGACTCTCCTACACCTGAAAGTCATTTTATGTTTTGGGTCAGGTTAAGAAATATAATGTATTTTACATGGATTTTTGTATCACACCCTTCAGTGTAACACAGTTAAAAGCAGTGGTTTCTTCACTCTGGCATGTATTACAGAAATAAATATGACCTTTCATTCACCTTAGTTTATTTGAAATGCAAAGAGACATTCTTCACCAGTTTCCATATAAAGAACTAAAGAACATGCATATCTAAAGTTTTAGTTCTTTCAGGTGTGACTAGGAATACCTTAAGGATACACTCTGGCAGAAATAGTGCCATTTACTTCCAATTAACTAAAAAGGATGATATGAAGGAGCTATCCTATGGAATACATAATTAATTTTATCCCTTTTCTTGTCTCATTTCCTCCAGCTAACTGACATACTGGAACACTGGAAGAAAGAAAAAAAAAAAAGGAGGGGTGGCGAGAGTTTTTCTGTTTTATCTGTCCTCAAAACAGATTTGATATTTTACTGATTTTGGTTTTCCAAATTTTGTGGTTTGCTAGCCTAAGCTTCTGGTCACTTGAGCTTGCCAGCTGTTGAGGCATGACTTCTGGAACTCCAGCAAGCACAAAGCACACTGTTCCATTTTCCTGAAACAACAACTGGAAATAATGCTATAGCCAAATCCTCTGTGTTATCTGCTACCCCCCATAACTCAGAGACCCACAGGAACCTCTGGCTCCTGTCAATTCCAAAGAGTTAAGCTCAGGGCCATACCAATTGCTAAAACACCTGGTAAACTCCAGTGAAGTGTGAAAGGTGGATATATCTTCAGGACTACTTTTTATCACACCACTAATACTGCCTGGCACAGCGCAGACATAATGAATGAGGCCTTGACTCTGCTTATTCCAGTCCCTTCCACAATAATTGATTGGTAGCAAGTTGTCAGATAGCTATGCACTGTAATTCTGTCCAGTCCTAAACTGTCAGCATGAGAAAGCAAAGAGTCCATCTTCCTTACTCTCCACCCCTGTTTAGCTTGATGAGCACTAGGAATTAGCCTTGCTTTAAATGCCAGACAGCACACAGATGCACGTGGCTGTCACTGGAAATACACATTCAAATGCTATTAGGTTTTCTCAAACAAAGTTCTCTTTTCTTAACATGCATGGATGGAGAAAGAGGCCAGATTTAATGTGAGATTAAATTATAATAAATTCACCATAATTTTTTTTTCTAATGAAATATTTTGTTTATCAGGAATGCAATTAAGGATAAAAATCATAATGAATCTCCATCCCCTGCTGCATACGGTACCTTGGTAGAAAAGTATCCAATGAAAATGAAAATGAGAGATGGAAGCTGCTTGACAATGCTGAAGGCATGCTCTTTTGCTTCTTTTTATTCAGTAAAAGCTGTCAAGAATCCACATCCTCTGATGTACTTGCATTTAGCATAGGGGCTTGTCAATTATTTATCGCAGAGAATTCTGTCAGACTGGGATTAAGATGTCCTAAAATTCCCAGGAGGGTAATTCATCATAACACAATATAGTGTGTGAATAATGGACACCCACAAAAGGCTCAGCTGACATGATGGAAGTGCATGATAGGTGAATTGAGGTCACAGGCTTGATGTGAAGACATTGGACAATGCATACCCAGGCTGTCAGTCAAGCCATTAAAAAGGAGAAAGTACATGAATATGAAATAGCAAACAATCAGATTGGCTTTGGTTTCCTTGTTCCTAACAGCTCAAAGGAAATAGATGCTGAAGCTAATGAACACATCCACACTGTGTGCCAGTGAACTTCTACAGTGGCTGTTACAGCTCCAGGTGAAAGACAAATATCCTGTAAACATTCCAGTTTGGGATTAATAAAGCTAAACATGGAATTTTCTTTTGCTAGTGATACTGTGGCTTATTTCTGCTTTTTTCCACTCACAACATTCTTAGAATTATAGAATCATTTCAGTTGGAAGAAACCTTTAAGATCATTGAGTACAATCACTAACCCAGAACTGCCAGGTCACCACTAAACCATGTCCCTAAGCACCACATCTACAAGTCTTTTAAATACCTCCAGGCATGGTGACTCTACGACGTCCCTAGGCAGCCTGTTCCAGTACTTTTACAACCCTTCCTGTGAAGAAGTTCTTTCTAATAGCCTACCTAAACTTCCCTTGGTGCAACTTCAGGCCATTTCCTCTTCTCCTATAACTTGTTACCTGGGAGAAGAGACCTATCCCCACCTCACTACAACCTCTTTTCAGGTAGTTGTAGAGAGCAATAAGGTCTCCTCTCAGCCTCCTTTCTGCAGACTAAATAACCGGGATTCCTTCAACTACTCCTCATAACACTTGTTCTCTAGACCCTTCACCAGCTGCCCTTCTTTGGCACGCTCCAGCTTCTCAATGTTCTTCTTGTAGTGCACGGCCCAAAACTGAACATCGTATTTGAGGTGCAGCCTCATCAGTGCTGAATACAGGAGGATGATCACTTCTCATGAGAGCTAGGTTTCAGTAACAAAAGGTATTTTAAATCAAAGCAAATACATATTACCTATGGTTTGAATTACTACCTGGTTTACTATCACAAACCTATCAGTCTAGAAATTTCATTGACCCTCCATTTTTCCTCAAAACTAGACTATGCAAATAAAGTTAGCATCTGTCAAAAATACAGAAGTTAAACAAAAATCTTACCTGAATTCAACCAAGGCTACAAAATTTTTGGTGTTCCAGTGAAAAGGACATTTCAGAAAGAAGTCCCACTTCATCCACTTAGGTATTTCACTGATTTAATCTTCTGTATTAATAACAAGTTTAAAGATATAGCAAATGCATATAAAAAGTGGCCTCATGTTAGTGTAAAGTGTAGTCTAGTCTTGGAGTCGATTCTCAAAATGCATTGTTTTTACCACTTATGTGTAAGCAGATCAGCCAACCAGTGAGGTGTGTCCTTGTGTTACTCCTGTCTTCCAGGTTACCACAAAATAAACATAATTCAGTATCAATCAAAGCCAGTAAAACAGGTCCCAGCTGTGGCTTCTGCAGATACCTTGCCTTCAAATGCTCCTATAAATTAGTCTTACATCAGAGCCTGCCTCCTTAAACTGCCTCTTGCCTGAAGACCCCTTTCAGTGGTCTCCACAGCTTCCAGTCCCTCCTACTTCAGCCTGTAGCATAGCCCCAGCAGTAAAGCAGCAGCTAATTTTCACAGAGACAGACACATTGTTTTCTACTTTTCAACACTCACAATTCTCAATCTAAGGCATAAAATCTCTAACTCATCCTGAGTATTCAAGAATAATTAAGCACCAGTTATGTAAATTATACCTTGACATCTTTTTCTCCCTGGGCTTAATTTAACATTCTAAGTTTCCCCCTGTGACTGCACACTAGCAGACCCCTAGTTTTCAAAGGTTATGAAAAATAAACTAAAGCCTTGCTATTGTGTCTTTTACTTTTCTTATTGAATTCTTATTGTTGATAAATACAATTACACTGCAGTTTTAAAACTCAAATAAGTATGAATACAATCAACAGTTGAATATTGAGGTATTTTTACCACAAGGACTAAGAAACAGAATTTTTGCTTGGTTTATATGGCTATTATTTTGTGGATAACCTCCCTCCTCAAAAAATACATATATTTATTAAGATATCTCCTCTTTACTAGTGCATCTGTATTAGCAAATAGCATTTTACAGTTGAGCAAGGAAGGAAAATCCATCTTGAGAATGTAGAAATTGATGCTGAGTTCCTGCATCCCCAGTACATGTTACTAGCTGTAGGCCTGAGAAAATTATGCCTATCAAAGGCTGGAAGGCATTAGAAGTATTTCTAGATACCACTTTCTCTTCCTTCCCATCTCCTTCTCTACTGTTTGTTAATTTAGCCAATGTTCACCTAAACACATATGATACTCACAGAGCTCCAGCTCAGAATATTCATTGCTCATGATTAACACTGCTAGAATAAAGTTAGTATTTAGGTTGCCAAGTCAAGTACTAAGAATGAGGAAAAGAACATAAAAGTATCATTTTCCTCTTATACTGGGAAAACTAGGTGAACAAAATACAATGTGTATATAGGTAATGAAGAAAAAAAAACCAACCCTGAAACATGTATTTTCACCCATAACCCCCCCCCTTTTTTGGTACTGTATTAAATACTATTGAACTCTGTGACATTTTGAAATTTACTCAATGGGCAGACAAAGTATTTGGTTGAACAAGTTTCAAATGTCTCTGACCATAAGCCCACTTTCTCTCTGCTCAGTAATCCAATTCTCCAAAAACTAAAATGTTATCCAAAATTTTAGAAATGTCAACTAGATGTTATTTGGTTTCACATAAGCAACTACCTAAGCAAAACCAAGCTAACAACCAAAAGTTCAACCATCAAAATGTGGAATAGACTGCTTAGAAAAGGGCAGCATATTTTCTATACCAGTAGTAGATTTAATATATTTTTCATTTCTTATCTGGTCTATAAATACAAGCTTTCTATCATTCTGAAGGTGACATTTCTATATTTATCATCTGGTTTTAGTGATGCACAAGTGATAACTGTTAAAAAATGTTGTATATGAAATATAAAAACCAGCATAGTTTTTCATTATTTTGCAGTTCCACAAATCTGAGTTATTAATTATTTATATTTTTGAAATGTAAGTGAAGCAGTCACCTCCAGCTGAATTTCAATTGATTAATGGTGAGCTTACATTCAAGTATATATATGTATAAGTAGTTGTAGTCTGGAATATAAGTCAGGAAATGGCAAAATAAAGATGTATATGCCTGACATATGGTAAAATGAAAAGAAAATGAAGCAAGGAAATTTTAATGCAGATGAGCTTAAAAAGATTCTTTATAAAAATTAATGTTTGTAATAACAATGGCTGCATAAAAATAAGGCAAGTGAAAAATTCTGTAATATCACATGAACAAGTAGCTTGTATTTTTGTGTGAAAAAGATGTTGATGCTGTGACCACATGGACTTATAAAGAAAAAGAATAAAATAAGCACTATGACAAAAATGTGAATCCACTCAGATGAGATATTAATAAACTTAAATTTATTCTTGTATAAACCATCACACCGAGAATAAGTGATGTTAAAGAACCACTCAAAATCCAGTAATGCCTGAATTAAATTTTACTTTGCAGGGGTCTCCTTTTCATGTGTGTTGATGTTAACAAGGGGGGCAAGAGAATTAGGAAGAAATCTGGATTAGACTACTGGTGCCTGGTATAAACTGAGCCTAAACCAGGGTAAGGAGACTTAAGACTGAAGTGACTTCGGATTTATGGAAGCCTGATAAAAAGACCTAATGAGGTGTAAGACTTAACACATACCCCAGCATGAATGTGTAGAACTGATCAAAAATAAGTAATCTTTTCTGGTTCTTTTTCATCTGTTAGACGTATACAAGGATAACAACAGGCATATTTAAATGCCATCCTTCCCTTTAGGACTAGTTTCTGTTTCAAAAGTACAAGAGAAAAGGGCTTCAAAGATAAAATCTCAAGTGTTTTTAACATGAAGATAAAATCGCTTGTCCTGTTTTCCAGCTTTGTTCCTGGAAATGACTAAACAGCTTCTGTCTAAAAGATTTTTTTAAAAAATTCAGCCTCAATCATTCTATGATTGTATGATGTAGCTTCAGGTTAAGACATTTTGGTTTAGGTGTTTATCCTCATCTAGTGTAAGTAGGGATATAATCAGCATAGTCATTGCTGTCCAGACAGCACCCTAAACTGAGCGAAGGTGTCTACCTAAAGGCAAGTGGAATAGCTCACTTCAGTGAATTTAGATATCTGTAACTGAAGCTGGAGCTCTCCCAGTGTCAATAATTCCAGACCATAACCTAGAGACATGAGCCTACACCATGCTGCAAGAATGCATGGGGATTACTTAAAACCCATGTATAGTCCATATGTAGATCTCTAGTTTTATTCTTGAAAAGGGTGAATGTCAGATAATAAAGACTGCTGTCAAGCTAGAATGATGAAGGATATGAATTCTGGTGGCGAGTTTTTGGTTTGTTTTTTTTTTAAGATTATACCTCTAGGGCAGAAACACAATATTTTTGTCTTCTGTGAATTTTCTGCATTTTGAGAGATTTGGGTCTTCTGACTGTTTAATTTTGATTCTATAATTTCTGCTTTATGAGTCTAAGAGGTAATATTGATCTGTGCCTTCAAAACTTACTTTCCCTAACAACATTTGATACTAGCCATTAAGCTGAGACCATTTGTCACTTTCTTTCGCTAAAATTAGCCATCTTCTGAACATTTCCTTCATTATTTTTAAGGTCTAACATAACTATTGATTTATTGTCAACACATCGTATCTTCAGTCTTAATGGAACATATAGACTTCATCCTTCCTCATTCTTTTCTTTAATTGTCATCTATGGAAGTTACAAACAGACACTTTATCCTGTGCTTCACTCTGAGAGAAAAAGGGCTTTTGTGACAACAATGACATTTATTTTCTTACTCCTGTCTTTGTGTTTAGACATTTTTTCCCTCATAATGGTTCCCGTTCAGGAGTTAGAATAATTCCTTCTGAAGATGCTAAATTGCTTTAATATAACGTTTTTTGGGTTTTTTTTGGTTTTTTTTTTATAAGCAAAGTCAATTCCAGAATGACTTCAGGAATCATAAAATAATTTGGAACGGACCTCTGGTGGTCATCTGCTCCAGTGCCTACCAAAGCAGGGTCAACTCTGAAGACAGATCAGGTGGTTCAGGGTTATATACAGTTGTTTTTTGATTTAGCTCAAGATTCCAAAAAATGTCTGGACAACCTGTTCCAGTGTTGACTAGCCTTCATTTCAAAATATTTTTTTTTCTACTATCTAATCACTTTTTCTCATGGTGCAAGTTTTATCCATTGCCATTTATACTTTCTCTGAAAAATGTCAACAGTAAACTGAAAATGAAAGCAACTGCATTCAATAAACACTACAATACATTAGAAATTCAATTAAGCAAAGATTATCAAGGAAAAGCAAGCTCGCCACTTTGTATGCATGTACCTTATATAGTACTTTCCACAACATTATCTTAAGAAACATCTTCCTACCTCTCTCAGCTGCTCCTCATAAGACATGCTCTTGACCCCTCACCAGCTTTGTTGCCTTTCTGTGGGCATGCTCTATTATCTCAATGTCCTTCATGTAGTGAGGGACCTAGAACACATCTGCACACATGAACAAGTTCCTCGACATTTCTGTAGAATTTCCATTTCTAGTTTACTTGGGGTTTTTTGGGGGTTGGTTTTTTTCTGGGTTTTTTTTTTTTTTTTTAATAAATA